>JAPYYV010009088.1:0-30433 GCA_030522625.1 Copidosoma aretas | reverse complement strand
CAGGGATCGCCCTGGCGACATGCGCCACCAGGTACGAAATATACTATTTCAGAGCAATTCAGGGAAATTCAGTGGTATTATATATTTGCACGGGGGGCACGGGTTGTTGATCTTCGAATTTCGTCGGAATAAAAAGAAGTCTTGAAAAAATCATTTAGTGCAATATATTCACACTCCCATGCATATTTATGCACATACTCGTATCAAACTCTCAATGCTCGCACATACGATGTATTATTAAACCCTGCAAACTGTTTATTCTTATTAATGTGTTTATACACCATATAAATATATTCGTATGGTTACACGACATCAATCATTGATTGCTGTTATGCTCACTTATTACGTGATAACAACAATGAATAGCTATTATTATTATTATTATTATTATTATTATTATTATTATTATCGTTATTATTATTATTACTGTTTACTCCCCGTGCACGGCGAAATGGCGAAATCAATGACATGAGCAAAGATTATGTTCAATTCCAGCACACGATTTATAATAATATCTCAAAGAATAAGCGTTGCGACCCCAATTCAATCGCGATTTTACGATTATCAGTTTACTCAGTTGTCTGAGAACATTGAGGTGCAACGTGCCAACGTGTGATGATAAAACACACGCAGTAGCGCGCGGTTAAAATAAAAAAGAGCGCGCGCGCTCGATTTAGCGCAAAAAGAGCGCACTACTTACTACTTGCTCTTATCTCCGCTCGATATTGGCGAAACGAGATACAACTCTTTGCCGATTTTTCAGATTTGCCTTTTGTATAATTAATTCGGCACGTGTATAATCTGATGCATCATTTATTACGGCAGGTATAATAATTACTGGCAGCCGCTGATAATGAACCGCGCGCAACGATTGGATCCAAAAGTTTATAACCGTTGCATCGCTCTCGTTTGGTATCTCGCACACTGCTACATTAAGTATACTTACATCCATCGTAGATGCGCCATTATTTTTCTTGCATGAAAAGGGAGCGAGAGGGAAATAAATTAAAAAACGATTCGCGCTCGAGTTGATTCCGTTGATGGGTCTGTGATCAAAATTTCTTGGAAAAAAATGTCGAGTACTAAATAGTAATAATGATATCAACGATGATTGATGTAAAATAGCTGAATTACTTAATATTTAGTGCACTTGTAGAAAAAGTTCAAATACTCACGATAAAAGTGAAGAGCCGATGAAGCCGCCCAGACGTAAGTATATACTGCCAGGAGCGATACCACCGTTGCACCGCTGTTGGACACCAGTGAAGTAGTAATGCCTCCTCAGTCCTCGCGTTATACTTACCCTTTCTTCCACAGCACAGCCGCCGTCTCCGCAGTGATGTAAGCGTATAGAAAGGAAAAAAGAGAAAGAAAGAGAGAGAAAACGGTATCAATCGCTCGCGCGCAAGTGGCTGTGCAGGCGTCTTTCCCGATTTTCCCCTCTCGCCTGACGCTGCTGCGCCGAGCGATAAGGTAAACCTATGCCCGACTTCGTTTGACGTTTACTCACTTTTTCCTCCAGGAGTTATATTTTTCGGCTGGAATTAACCGTCGACTATATGTGGACAGATAATGAATAGATGATAATTGACGCGTTAGGGGCCCTATATTTTTCTGTTTTCAAGCCTATGATCGGTATGGATGAAAACAACCTATATATAAGTATGTAGGACACGCGAAAGCAGTCTGCGTCTCATTTTTCTAACATTTCGATGCGTGCGCTCGGTGAATTCCTTGAGGGCCTCGAGGGTCCTATTTTTTTTTAGAGGCATCCGTGTATTGGAGTATAAGAGATTCCCTATTGGTCGAAAGTGTCGAAACCGCGACATTATACCAACACGCTTCTCTGAGGAGTCCTCTCGAATCGCCGCACCCCTCCCCCCGCCCCTCGTTTCGTGAGGAGGGGAGCGGTATCAGAAAAGATGTGTATTCTATCTGTAATTTACACACCGCCTCGTCCTCCTCTTTCGTTCTTTTCCTTTGTTACTCCGTTACTTTTTACAACATTTATTTGCAAGGTCGAATACAAAGTTGTTCCTTCTGTCGTATTTTTATTTATTTATTTTTTTTCTTTCAAATTTTACTGAAAATGTTATCATTATTATCGTTAAGATGATGATAAAATAAAATTATTTTCGATTTTATCATCTGCATTTTTGCAACTCATTTGATACGTTGATAAAAAGTTTTGCAGAATTACTTTGTTGCGACGATGGCCCAACTCCTCGGTGATACCAATGGGTCAAATAGTTGCACGATTCGGAGATCTGTACAGATTTTTGATTTTTGCAAAAATAAATATTTGTCCAGTAAAATGGCCGCTTCAACAACGGGTGCCAGCTGAATCCTCAATAGTTGGAAAAAGTTGAATTTCCATTCGTAGATTTCATACTTTTTGTAAATTGCTTCGATTGTCTCGTCAGAGAGTTCCTAAAACAAGAATTTTGACGAGTTGTTTGGTACCATTAATAAATACGTATACTTATGAATTTTGTGGAATCTGTTTTAATCCCACTGACCGTGAAAAATAAATTTCACTTTATTTTGAAAAAAAAAAAAGGTTTCTTGAATGCTTTATAATTACATGGTATTTTAAAAATAAATAGTACCTTTGACGCGTCCATTTTATTCAAAACCCATTTTGAATAAGTTAAAAAACTGTCAGATGGACCTCCACGTCCAACTTTATAGTCTTCTGCTCCTTTATTCGACGTCGAGAACACGTAATAAAGATAATATATTCTTAAGTATAGATACTTAATGAACAAATAAAGATGATAAAATTTAATATTGTACCCAAACGTTGAAGTATAACTTGAAGAACAGCCCTATAAAACAGTGATGGAGACAGTTTGTTTGATTTTTCTCTCATTCTCTCTTTGGACTGTTGAGCTAACATTCTCGAATTTTTGGAAAATTCGCACTGATCAGTCAGCGATTTCAAAGATAAATGATAACAGCAAGGAACCACACAAAGGTGTTTTACATCGTTGGTTTTTACAAATGCTCTGATAACATAATCAGAGAGACAGCCACAACCATGCAAGGCAATCATTGTCAGACTTTGCTTTCCGTACAAATCTGGAAAATGTTTTTGCACCATTTCTAAAAAATCGGTTTTGTCGCTTATTTCTTCCATTTCATAACAAATCTGAAATATAATCAGAAAACGACGTATCAAAGAACCACCCAAACACAGTCATAGTTAATAACAATTGTGTCAACTTCTTACCGTTATATTGGTGCTTTTATTTTTTTTATTTACAAGAGCACAGCGATTTAAAGCACCTAACTGATTGACTGGAGAACATTCAACCGATAGTACAGGATAACTATAATGATTGGCTAAATGTACAGATGAGTATCCTTTACCTGCTCCAGCATCTACAATAATACTTGATTTATCCTCAACAAGCCATGCTACTGTTTTTGTAAAAATATCCACTTCATGCCACTTTTTGGCTTTCATATATTCTAACTGCAAGGGTTGTGAAACACTGTTTTGTGGTTCACAATTGATAATTTTTATAAATTCAGAATGAATCACAGCACTGCTACAATTTTCCAATCTCAGTGATGCAACGTGTTTTAAATAGCAATCAAGTTTGGTTTCTTCCTCCAAAGAGCTTAAAACATTGAACTGTTGAATCTCACTTAAAACATTGCAATCTGAAGATATTAATTCGTTTGGCAAACATTTGTCCCACGAATCGTCAGTGAAAAAATCAACCAAATGGCAGTTTATTAATTTCTCATTGCTCTCAATAAAATCCATAATTTTTAAAAAATGCCTTTCCAAAGTCATTGTGAGGTAACTCATTGATGTCTAATAGAATCGGATACCAGTTTAGAGATAAAACTCAAAAGTCGGTTTGGTCGCGGTCAGGGTACCTTGGGTCAACTTTGGCTAATGAACAGATTTTCTTGACATTAAATTTTACACTTTCAAACTCTGCAACGATATCAAACTTATCGTCATTACAAAAATGAAACATCCGTATCTGTTGTATTAATTTGCCAGCCTGTTGAGAGATTTTTGTGGTAGTAACAAATTGCTGAATGTATATTAAAATTCCAAGGTAGTACCCCAACTGTGCTGCTATCGAGCTAGCCCTATGGTATCCGAGATGATAGCCTTGGAGCATCTGTCCCTTTCCTGAATCGTATCCCTCTTCGTACGCTGTCTGCTCAGCCAAATCCTCAGCTAGCAATATTTTTTCAAAAGCCTCGTTGATGTCGACATTTATGGACTCATCTTCCATCATTGACTGTGGAATTTTCAACGCAATAACAGTGAAAACTGCATCATTGTAAACAAATTGTGAAAAATATGAGGAGGAATATTGATTAGATTACCTTGTTTTTTTTTGTCCAAAAAAGTTATTCAGAGTCAGGAAAGACGTATGCTTACATTGCTTACTTAAGTATAAAGGACACAATAACTCGAATACCTGACGCAACTGTCATTGCATGCTCTCTTAATTGCTCTCTCTCTCTTTCATGTGCGCAATCTGCGCAAGAGCTAGAGTGCTCAAAATGCTTATTGTTCAACGTGACGAGCGTGACGACGTGTGTTCTCTGCAGCTTACTGTGCTCAGTGGCCTCAGTGCCCATTGCCCAATGAGTAATTGAGTACGGTGCTATATTTGCCAAATAAGTATATATATATGCTTGTACTCATTTGTAGTAGTTGTAGTGACTTAAGTATACGCAGTAAAAAATAATGCGCGTGGAGCGAAGAATGTACCCTACGTATACTTTTGCTCGTAATTGTGTTATTGTAAATATAAAGCCTTTAGACAGATGGGGCCTTGTTGTGGGGTCCAATTTATAACATAGGTAACGAGTCAATGCAGGTATTAGTAAAAATTAGCACTCCGTGTCCACGTGCAGCGTTTCCTTCAAGCCATCAGCTAAGAAAACTCGTGCAGCAGGTTGTACCTGAGTTGTACTGTTATAGTACTTGCTGATTGTGTCTGATGGTCTCTATACTTGTTAAGTACTTCTTCCAGGATTACATCAGAAAAGCTAAGTACTTGTAGTTGATGGTTATGACTGATTGCGAGATACTATCGTACAGATCGTACTCTTCACGTGTACAACCGTGTGAGTGCGGAGAACAAAAAAATGGATGATGCACCCAGTGAAGAGCACTTAGATCAGCATATGCAGGTATGTAACTTATTGACCTTTTATCCATCTGTTGCGAGAAACTCTATACTTGACATTTTCACGTTTAACCTTTAATAATACGTTTGTTTTTCATCCTGTGATTTATTCTCTGATTCTACAGAACCAAAGTAGTAGCTGTCATCAGTTTCATAACTACGAAGATGATCAGGATAGTGATATCGAATCAAGATTGTATGCTGGAATATACTATTCCAACACTATTATTGGTGAAGACGATAATTCCAACCGGGTAGGAGTACAAAAAAATATGACGATTGATAATAGCTCTGCTGGCCAGGTTAAAAATCAAAGTGAGTCTAATAGTGGGTCTGACCATCAAAAGAACCCCAATGCTGCAGCCAAATGCAGTATAAATGATGCCATGGACAGGAACTGTAATACATCTGATGCTCAAGATAAAGAAGCTTCCAATGTCAAAAGTAAAACAATAAATACCCAAAATACAAGGGACTGTGGGAGTTTGGGCAACACTTTGACAACAAAAAAACGATTTCAAGAGCAAAATCAGGATCGTCAAGAAGAGATGAGGTATGGTGCTAAGCGAAGAAGGTTCGAAAATGATAATCGCTCCAACACTTTTAATCAACAAGGAAATGAACATAATTCTTCGACTAGTCATAATACTAATAACGATGGTTTAAGGAATAATGAGGAACATAATACTGTGCACTGTCAAACAAATGCAAATATCAATCCATATAACAAAGAAGCAACTAAGAATAAATCAAATCAAGTGCAACTTTTCGGTCCAGCTTTTTATGGATTACTCTTTGGAAAAAAATCACAATATCAGTTAAACTTAAATCAGACACAAAAACAGAAGCAATTAAAAAAATCTCAAAACACAAGAAATATTAAAAAAAAAAATTTTGAATCCAGCAAGTATCCTCCTCGAACGAACAATGTGCCTAAAAATGCAATGAATGAAAAAACTGAAACAATCACAAATTCTACGGTAGTGAATGAACAAGATAGTAGTGAAAAAATTAATTCCAATATTCAAAATATTTCTGATGACACCTCTGTAATTATCGAAATTAGTTCAGATTCTTCTGAAGAAATAACAGACCTTACATCTAAATATAATACAATTGAGACAACAGAAAAAAAATTTGAGAAGAAATTGGCTGGTAATACTAGTAAAAGTCCAGATGATGGCGAATCTGAAAGTGAAGAGTCTATTTTTGAAGTTCCTGTACCACCAAAGCCAGCACCACTGTTTATTGATTTGAAGGATTCCGACAATGAGAGTAATGAAAAAAATTACAAACATGAAAATAATGATGATACCTTAAATGAATCTATAATTTCTGTGCCAACTTCTACAAGCACTGGACCAGACTCGTCAAATAGGTCAACTATCATTAGTGACTCAGAAATAGAGGAACAAGATGGTTTAATTTTAAACTGTTCCGTGGTACAAAAAGGAGCAAGTGATCTCCATGAAATTAGAACAATGTGTAGTGATACTCAGTCGACCACATCAAAGATTGCCAACAACGAAAACAGTCAAATTGTTAAACACAATCATAAAATTCAAAGTGAAAGCCCACAAAACGTCAAAACGCGTCAAATACATAATCAAAGTGAGAGAAATGAGTGTAGCACGTCTATGACAACTTGTAATCCAAACACAACCGCTAGTTCGAGTAAAGTTCCTCCAAATAAACAAAATGATTCGCCGGAAAATTATTATTTTCAACCAATGAGTAAAAAAATGAAGGCATTTTATGATGACTCGTGGGGAGGGGAAAACTTTGACATGGAAAAATTACGAAGCAACATGTCATGTGAGTAAAAAATCTAAAATAAAATTTAGAAAAAATCAAAATCACCTAGGACAGAGTATTTCATGATATTAAAAATTTTATTTTACAACTTATAGCTGATCCACGTAAATGGGCTATTCTTAATGACGATATATTTGGAAGTTCATCTTATCGCAATAAACGTTATTTTGGCATAGTGTGTAATCGTTGTAACAAAAATGGGCATAAGTCACCCCAGTGCCCTGAGCCATATAAGAATCCCATTTGTCACATGTGTGGTCTCGCAGGTCACTTGGAATCATCTTGTCCTCACAAAAAATGTTTGACGGTAATAATGTATAACTGTGGAAATACCTCTGGGGTATTACTCTGACTTAATTTTTGTATACTTTACTTAAAATGGTCTAATTTTTGCAGTGTGGAAAAAAACAGCGCATGTACACTAAGATTTGTGAAAATTGCATAAGAATGCATTGCTCAAGGTGTAAGTCGCGTGGTCATTCGGATAATTCGTGCCCAGATCTTTGGCGTCGTTATCATCATACTGTGAGTATTGCCACAATTTTGTTTGATTCCTTTATGTTTATCAATACCTTGCGTAGTCAAAAATTTTAAATGATGTTTGTTTATAAATTTTATCATTTGTTGCAGGTAAATAAAAACAACGTGGAATTTCCGAAAAATGTAAGACAAGTAATCAAGCCACAATATGAACTATTTTGTTGTAATTGTGCACGAAAAGGTCATGATTCTGATAAGTGCAAAAAATTGCGTTGGTCTCAACATTTTCCCACGCCGTCTCGTGTAGTTGAGTACATTGGATCAGCTTATGCAGAAAATTTTCAAGAGCCAAGAACCCCAAATAAACAGGTAACACATGAAGGTTCTAATAGTTCGAATTTCGATAGCAATAATTCGATCAATTTATTGAATCTCAGAAATGAAGTAATTACTAATTCAATTAGAGAGCCAGATATTACCAGCAAAAGGGATCAACAAAGTAACATAACTGGAGCAAAAAAACGGACAGTCATTTTCGAAGTAAAATCTAAATCTCTTGCATTAGTTCAATCAATGCCCACTGTTTGTTTAGATTTTGAATCTCCAAATGATAGTTCTGCAGATACTTTGAAAGACTGGGAACATCTGACAAAATTTTTTAGTGTACTATTGTCAGATGTTTCAGCCCATTTTTGGCTTGAACAAAGGAATAAACAATTGCGAGTTTGTTTAACATGTTCACATCATCACATAGAAAAATTCACAAAATTAATCCAGCAGTATGCCAGTCGTAATAACGTAGAGAGATCACGGATGTTTTTAGAATGGCATAGGGATACAAACAAAATTTTAGACCTTCATTCCTGCAGAATCTTGAAAATGAATTCATTGAAGGAAGATCTACTGCAACTCTACGAAGTATATACAAAATTACAATCTGATTCCCTCATCTCAAGTAATGGTGGAAATTGGACTGATAAATTGATTAAATTAACAGATTTGCAAGAAAAATTATTGGCTATTCTGTACAGGGAAGGTTTTGCTGATGACTCATTTGAAAGATTAAATCTTCTGAACTTTAAAATGAAGAGACGATTAAGAAAACGATTATCATTAACATTAAAGAATTCACATAAATCTACTGATTCTAACAAAAAGACAAATTTAATGACAGTTGGGGGATTAGCTAATTATATGTACCTATACAACAATGTTTTTGCACCGTATCAACCAAAAAATTTAAATGAGTACATTAAAAAATACAAAAAACATGTTACTTCAAACAAAAACGAATTTGTTGGTGAAAAATTAAAGCAAAATCAAATTCATAATTCCAGAATATCACCACGGCCCAGTTCGCCAATAAAATTTGATAGTTTGTCAGAACCTTCTCAACCAAGTATATGCTGTGGTCCTCAAAATAATGCTCCTCCAAGTTTAATGAATGCAAAAAAGCTTAGCGCACCACAGAAGCCAAAAAGTAGTGGAAAAAAAAAGTTTTATAAAACAAAGCAATACAAAAATAGCGTTAAAAAATTGCTAGCAAGAGCTAAAAAATTAAATGCACCACATTTGCAAGTTCATATTGATGCGTTGGAAAATAAGTTAAGAAATGTAACAGATGTACATTGCAAGGATTTGAGGCCATCAGAAAAATTAATTAGAAAGGCTATAAGAAAAAATGGTAAAGCAAAATTAAAACAGAAACAGGTCTAAAGTTTGGAGAGATTATTTTTTTGTAAAAAGTTTTGTAAAAAGTTTCTAATACTTAATAAATTTGTTTTGAAATATTGAAAAGTAATGGATACGCTTTTTTTCTTTTAAATTATTTAATATCGTTAAAATTCATGTCAATCAAAATTATTTATTTTATATCTGTACATTATAAAATTTATTTACACATTCACACATACACAGTAGTAATATATAAATATGAATAAAAATTTTTGAGAATCATCCAAGAAAATTATTTCTTCATCTGCTGAGACCCAGCCATAACTTGGGGTGGTGCTCCTGGTGGTCTCATAGGACCCATTGGTCCCATCAAAGGTCCCATCGGTCCCATTGGCCCCATCGGCCCCATCATAGGTGGTGGTCGCACACTCATCATCGAATGCATAGGTCCATGAGGTCCCATCATCATTGGTCCATGTCCCATTGGCCCACCAGGATGCATTCCTGGAGGAGGCATCATGCCTGAAAATAATTCCAAATATGTGAGTAAATAGAAAAAAAGGTATTTCTCACGAAGATAATCAATATTTAGCAAGGTGGTAAAAAGTACTAGATAATAGTATTATTATTATTATTATTATTTATTATTATTCTCACATACCCTACTAGATAATAGTATAAACAAGTAAAAAGAAAAGATGTGATAAGATGCACGTTACTAAAAAGTGATAAACTCACCAGGTGGCCCTTGATTTTGAGGTGGCATACCAGGTCGGGCAGCTAGACTTGGCGGTGGTGGAATGGCAGCACCTTTGTTGGGTGCAAATGGATTGGAGGCAATTTTTCCAGCTTTGAAAGCTGCTGTGGTGGCGTCAATAAGGTGTTGCGCCTGCTCCTCCATCCACTTTTGGTAAAAATACTTGACATTGTCTTTATGTTTACGTCCTTGACAGTGGGTTTTCCTCACGCTGGGTGAATCGTGTGTCAGGTAAGTGTCGCAATAGTCACAGTAATACTTTGGCATGATAACTGATGCTATGCTTGGAATCTGTGAAGATTGACCGATCAAAAAATTTATAATTTATAATCAAGTAATCAAGGCGAAAATGCTAATACTTACGATCGAACTAATTATTTGTGCAGCGTATAGTAACTTTTTGTAACGTATATTGAGGTTACATTCATTAAACCAACGTAGTTTTAATTGCTCACAAGAACCATCCTGTTTAGAACTCCTCTGGAATTGAATAAAACTCAATTGAGTAAAGTAAACGAGATACAGATTTCATCCAACAACTGATTGTCGCCAATAACAAACCTGCCGATAAACACCGATTGCTCCGAACTTCCAAAGTGTCCAAACTCTGAAAGGAAAACAAATGTCTACTGCTATAGCATATATATGCTATTCTTCGTCGGCGTTAATTTTTGTAGAGGGGTGGGAGAAGTATTATTTATGGATCTAATTGATGGGTAGAGTCTGATTTCTATACAAACCCATTGTTGAATGAACGTTGTTAACGAACTCAATAGAAAATTATTTTTTTTTATTAGATAAATGTGTGCAATACACCTTCGAAGAGTTCGAAGTTCGAATTGTGAAAAACTTCGAGACTCTCTAAGTGTTAGATGTTCGATAGTCGAAGAATCCGATACATCGATACTTACGTGTTTGATAGGTTTGAGCCGTTTCGAGAGGCAGAAAAGTAATAGGAGTAGGAGAGTGTGACGAAGACTGAATCACGGAAAGGAAATATATATTTCAGGGAACTAACTTTATTTATATGGTAATTTCTACTAAAGTACACTGCGTACCTAAGTATACCTAAAGGACCCTCAGCTCTCGACCTTTTGTCCGACGTCCGTGCCCGTGGTCCCCTATCCCGTACCTTAAGCTGCAGCGGATATATACATATATCTCTACGCTGTGGCTGAGTATATATGTATATATAATGTATGTACAATATATATTGATGTCGTATCTGTATACATACCTTTTTCCCATCTTTCATTCTCATCGTACCTAAGTAGGTACTTATATACTTACCTGTACTTACTTAATTGTGTCGTGCAGTATTTAGAACCTAACATTTTTTTATAGTCTTTGTACATTAGTGAAGCTGTGAAGACGAGAAGAAATTAAGTTCAGAGAAGAGAAAAAATAGATACACGGCAGATGCATGCAGGGGAGCAGCATCAGAAGTGAGAACATCAGCAGTGCACTTATTTGCTGATGCTGCGGTAGCGGCGATGTGGTACATGCACTCGAGGTGACGATTATAATTAAGCTACTTAGCAACAGAAGGAACGAAAAAAAGAGACAGTGATCGAGAGAGAGAGAGAGTGTGTGTGAGCGAGCGAGCGAGCAGACGGGGTTGGTTGTAGGTTGTGTTGTTATTGTTGTTGCTGCTGTTACTCCTGCTGCACCACAATGAACGGGCTGAGCTTAAGCGAGCTGTGCTGCCTGTTCTGCTGTCCGCCCTGTCCGTCGCGGATAGCCGCAAAATTGGCTTTCCTGCCACCCGAGCCGACCTACAGCTTCATCGAGGACGAGGGCTCCAAGTACTCGATCTCCCTGAGCGAGCGCGCCGAGTGGCAGTACACCGAGCGCGAGAAGGAGTCGGTCGAAGGCTTCTACACGCGAACAGCGCGCGGCAACCGGATCGCCTGTCTCTTTGTCCGGTGCTCGGCCACCGCCCGCTTCACGATACTCTTCAGCCACGGCAACGCCGTTGACCTCGGCCAAATGTCGAGCTTCTACCTTGGCCTTGGCTCCCGCATCAACTGCAACATCTTCAGCTACGACTACTCCGGCTACGGCGTGTCCGGCGGCAAGCCCTCCGAGAAAAACCTCTACGCGGACATCGACGCCGCCTGGCACGCGCTCCGCACCCGGTACGGTGTCAGCCCCGAGAACATCATACTCTACGGCCAGAGCATCGGCACCGTGCCCACCGTTGATCTCGCCTCCCGCTACGAGGTCGGCGCCGTCGTCCTCCACTCGCCCCTCATGTCCGGCATGCGGGTCGCCTTCCCCAACACCAAGCGCACCTGGTTCTTCGACGCCTTCCCAAGGTCAGCTCACTTGCATTCATCATATCATCATAAATTATTCTCAGTTGTAGCAGTAGAAGCAACTTTGGATTAATCTCAAACTGGTTTTTCTTGTGTGTATGTGTGTGTGTGTGTGTTGATTACTTACTGATATCATCAATCTTATTGTTCCTCTTGTAGCATTGACAAAGTGCCAAAAGTCACGTCGCCTGTACTGGTGATACACGGGACCGAAGACGAAGTAATCAACTTCAGCCACGGCTTGGCCATATACGAGAGGTGTCCCCGGGCCGTCGAACCTCTCTGGGTCGAGGTAAGGCAACTGATCAGTCACCACTGCATGCTTATTATTATACCCAAGTACAACTTATCCTGTCTCTCGTTTTGTCTCTCTGATTTTCTTTCTCTCAGCTGTTCGTCCCGAAACTTCTGCCCATAAGTATTTTATATACTTGCTTGTGCTCACGAGACGACTTTGAAATTAATTGCCTCGAGCATAAGGCTTTTGTGTACCGAAATAGAGTACCTAATAATAATCAACCCGTTGCAATGAGTACGCTTTTTAACATCACAGTGTTGAATTTACAGGGTGCCGGTCACAATGATGTGGAACTCTTCAATCAGTACCTTGACAGACTTAAGCAATTTGTGAGCGTGGAGCTGGTGAACTGACGTCGACTTAGCCTCTCCCAGGCGCAGGGAGCCGGTGGTGGAGGTGGAGCTGGTGTAGGTGGTGGCGGTAGTGTTGGGATCGCTGGTGGAGTTACCCCTCAGTTGCAGCAGTCCAAAATTCCTCAGCAGGAGCAGCCCCAGCTGACGGTGGTGGACTCTAGCTCCAGTGAGTCGAGCGTTGTCAGTTCCACGACCTCGAGCCCGAGCGTGGAAGATTCGGAAACGCGCCGCTCACCCATACCGAAAAAGATCTGTCCAGAACCACCACCGCCACCCCAGTTGAACTCACGCTACGCGTATGCAAGCAACCTTGCATCTGCCAAACGTGAGCTGCTCTCCCTTGACGAGAAACACCTGAAACCCAGACGATCGGACAAGACTCAGGCCGATGACGATCAAATACGCGAACCCTCGCCCGCCAGATCGATGCCTGCGCAACCGAGTTGCAAAGAACTGCCCGCCTACGAATCCAAGGAGCGTAGCCTGGATTATCCGAGCACCAGGCGCAGGCAACGCTCCCCCGCCGGTGACGTGGAGTCCCCGTCCGAACAGGCTGATCTTTCAAACGTGAAAGCCAATAAATTCACATGGTGCGGCAGCTGCAAAGCCAGCTCAAAATCGAGGCCGACGGGCAAGCCACGGCAGCGTACCTCCTCGACGAGTCCGCTCCGCCGGCTGAGTCGCTCCTCGCTCCAGGTGCCAGACGCTGCAGAGCTGACTGCCAAGTACTCTCCGTGTACCGGGACTCGTCTCGCTGCCAGTTCCAAAATATTATCCAACAGTGGTGGTGGTAGTGTTGGATTTGTACGACAAGCGACGGAGGAGGAACAACCACGGCGGCCGGCCCGACGTGCACGCAGTGCTGCCGCTTCGCCGGCGAGTCCAGGCAGCGGGCCACCTTCGCCGCTGCTCCCGCGCGTCGGGGATGAGCAGGGTGAGCAGCAGCAGCACCAGCCAAGAGCCGTTGCGCCGGCCTCAGCCATTGAGCTCAGCTTGGAGCGAAGCAGGCGAAGCTCGAGCTACCGCTGCCCGCGCTGAGTCTCTTCTTCCTTGTGTGTTTTTGTGTGTGCTCGCGTGTGCAAGTTTGAGAGTGAAAATTCTCATCCGACTGAAATTTCGTGTGCACCCTCACGCTCTTTGCACTTATCGTCGTGCTACTTTTTATGCGTTTTTCACATTCTTACTGAAAATACAAACATGGAGACTAAGTAAAAAACAAAACAAAAAATCATTGAATAAAGATGAATAGAGAGACATAGAAACAAACTACCCAAGGATGCTACTTACTTACGTAGTTTCCCTTGCATAAACTCATAAGTTTAATTGAAAATAGTAATATGTCGAAGATACCTACTTTTATTGTTTATAATAGTAAAATATACTTATATAGTTGCGGAACATTTTTTTCAAGTGAAGAGTCTTCTAATGGTGGTTCACACCACTATGTGCATTTAAATTGAAAAAAAAAAAAAAAAATTAATTACCTTTTTGTTATTTACTTTCTTTAAAGTTTAGATTTATATTAATTATTAGTCTATTACATTGTAAAATTATTTTATGATTTATAAAATTAAAAATACTTTGTTGCATTGTTTAGAAGTGTTTAAAGACACGTTAAATGATTTTAGACAAAAATGAATGATATTTTTATGAAAAATAGTTGATAATGAAGCCACATTTTTTTGCTAAATACCGAATTTGAATACAATTGAAGTTTCTAAGGACTAAAAGTACAAAAACACGAAATACGTTGTATCGTTTTTTCACTTTTTTACAAACATGAATTATAGTTATCGTTTAGAAGTGTAAAAAAGATCAAAAGAAAATCTCAGACGACCCAACGTTTACTCTGAATATATAACATTGTTGGTACAATTATCACAAAAAAAAATTGTTAAATATTATTACTCAATTAGACGATCGGTTGAATTACTCGTAATTATAACTTTATCAGTCAGTAAACTATTGCTACACTGTGATGTTATTATTTTTGGTACTCAATGAAGTTTTCGTTACATTGATTGAAATGCCTGTAACGATTTTGCGATTATTTTTTCTCTCAACAGTGTATATAATAATTGTATATTATGGTATTGATAATAATAATACAACTCCAGATCAGAAATAAAAAATTATTACTTGTAACAAAAGTGCCAAAGAATGTATACACCAGTTCTAAGTATCGCTGTCTTACTAAATATAAAATAATTACGTATTAAAGCTCTGAAGTTCAACAAAAAACTAATTCAAAAGACAGCTTCTGGCAAAAATTATTTTTGAAGGAGTTATTCTCACATTTTATATCATAATAAAAAATGTTCTACTCGACTCCCAATAACTACATCTATTCATTTTTTTAAATGTGTTTTATTTCTTAATAGTTTTCTACCTTAAAGTAATATTAAAACCTTTTAGTTTATAATACAAATTTATGTTGCTTACAGTTTTCCAGATTTTGCAGTGACGTAGTAAAGATAAGCAACATTTGCATTTTTCTAAACCACCAAACCATGAAGAAAAAAAATTAAGTCTGTGTAAACTTCAAGATAAAATGATCAAGTTTCGTGAAATCATTTATTTAACTCGTATTTCTTTATTTAGATAAATTAAAACAATTATATAAATATCAAAATCTGATAGTACTTTTTTAATATTAAAAAAAACTGCCTGTGTAAAAAAATAGTTTTTTCTGCAAATTTGATTAAAGTTTTTCAAATACCAATAAGCACATACGTTTAAGTGAAATAGCACGCGTTTGTACATAAGATACAACTGCAACTTATATCACTGGGGTAAAAAGTGTAATCATAGCATACGTAATACAGAGAAAATAGGCTGTAATAATATGGATTTTTTCTGTTTCAAACGTCTTTTATGCGTCTATTTTACTTTTTGAGAAATATATAATTTTAAAAAATTTTTGTACTGATTTCTTAATTTTTAAATATCAAATAAGAAACAAAAAGAACGCTGTGAAACAAATTTTTAACAAGTTTTGTAATACTGCAGGTAAGAGACTTTTTTCGCTACTGCTGACTTTTTTCTACGCAAAGCGTTTATACAATATCTTTAAATAATGTATTATGCAATAATTTTGCATTTCAATGGGACTCACAACTTACTTCTGAAACACTATTGCGTAAAATTAAGTTTTCTAAATTAACAATTAAAAAATTTTTTGATTAAGCTCATCAGCAAAAAAGCTAAAAATTTTTGATGAATGAAAAACTGATAAATTTTGTAGATTTTACCGCGAATACTGTGGCTCTCATTTATTTCTTAATCAAAATTTAATACATTAAGCGTGGTTACAAATTTTTCTCTAGTGATAAAACACTGATACAGCAATTATGCCCCAAATGGAGAAAGAAAAGCCTAATTTACCAAAATTGTATTGCTCAAGTTATTTTTTTTCCGAGGGATATAAATCGACAAATATTATTGCAACAAGCACGAAATCCTTAAATAGATAAAAAAGTGAAAAAATTACATATAACTGAGACAAATATTAAAATGCATATGAAGAAATTTTTCTCAATGATCATAAACATTAAAAGATGAACAAACGTCAGTAAATAACATTTTTCTGGCATCTGTACAATAATTAAACGTACTTGTTTACAAAAAGGACATTTGCATGTATAATGATTGTATAATCATTCGACAAACTAAAAATTATAATTTGTAAGAATGTAAATCTTCCAAGACTAAATGAATAAGATTTGACATTTAATAAATAAAATTTGATATATATATATATATATATATATATATATATATATATATATATATCATTTAAATAAATGAAGTCATCTCACGTAGACCTGTAAAAATCACTAGCTCTCGTTACTTGTGTTACTTATGCGAGAAACTGATTGAAGTTGACATGTTTCATTAAGTATCAACATACTTATGTAAAAAAAAAGTTGAAGTAGTCACGAGAGCTAGTCTACAATGAAATTAAAAAATATTCAAGCAATGTGTGATTGTTATCAAGCATAAAATGCTGACAGCTTGGGACAATATACTGCCAAATTTTAACTATACGCATTAGTTGACTCGTTAAATGATAAGGATTAAGCAAATAAATAATGATGACTCTTCAGTAATTAAATTTGATCATGATACGTTTCTTGTTACTATTTTTGTATCACAGTAATGTAAATACATATATAA
This sequence comes from Copidosoma aretas, assembly GCA_030522625.1. Lineage (NCBI taxonomy): Eukaryota > Metazoa > Arthropoda > Insecta > Hymenoptera > Encyrtidae > Copidosoma > Copidosoma aretas. The sequence goes on along the minus strand of JAPYYV010009088.1, from coordinate 13,394 downwards.
ATTGTACTTGAACACTGACTTTAAAAATGAGCGATTTCAAACTGATGAATTCTTGTTTTGTGTTTTTTTGTTAATTAATATTTTTGGAGTTGTAATCAAATTTATTGTGTAAAATGAATACTTAGCTACAAAATTGCACCTGAAATTATTGTTAGAAAAATGTCGTGCAGAAAGTAAACATTGGAATGTTGTGTGAAAATCTAAACTTCCTCTGCAAGGAGTAAATATTAGTAATGGTCAAAACAATTTTAAATTATAGTATACATTTTGATCGATCCTATTGGTTTTATAAATGTGTGTACATGAAAAGTGAGAAAAAAATTTAAAAACTCGTTAAATTAATTATATATGTGTGTGTGTGTGTGTGTGTGTGTCACAGAAATTGTAATTAAAGTTCTTTAAGTACAAGATTTCGATAAAATTTTAGTGAGAAAATACAATTTCAAGTTCTTAGTTGATGCAAGCACTTGTTGGACAAAACCTTTAAAAAAACTTGTAAAATGTTTACCTCCTAAATACCCATAAACGAAAGCTCTTTCGAAAAATTAAATTATTTACAGCAGCGTTGCACCGGTATTTAGAACTGTACATAGTAATAAATCGTAGTGTTTAAGGTATCAGTAAAAATATGTCCATCGGTCTGTTGAAACGTAAACAAATAACAAAATAAATATAAACGAAAAAAAAACGAAAATTCGTTCGCATAAACTGCAGGATCATAAGTGCTTGGTTCTCGCGCTGCGTTAATTTTATTGTACTTAGAATCAATCACGCACTTGCGAAACCGAATGTCAAAAATACCTATAGGTAAATATCAGTACATATATGTTAGTATTATAATATGTATGAACTGATATGCTGGTATAATATACCAAATTTTTTTATTCACGCGAATAAAAAAAAAAAAATGTAATAAAATCCGATAAAGCGAGAGTAAGAGATTCATATTATTGTATGATAAAAGCTCAGGCGTTTTGCAATGTTTATAAATTTGCTAAATTTTAAGAATACGTAATCTATGATTATAATTATTATTTTATATTTTTACGCATTATCTGTTTAAAAAAAATAAATAAATAAAGTTGACATCTCAAATCGATTAAATGTTATTTTTCGCTCATTAAAGCCCATATTACATACGACGGTGCGCGACTGCTCTTCTCAGTTCTCACAAATTTTCAAATAAAATAAAAAATATTATTCCCTATAGGTGAAACAATCACACACAATGATCAGCTGTAGAGATGGCCGAACCGCCGATTTCTCTTGTTGTTGTGTCAAGCTGTACCAATCTATTTTTACCGTTTGTTTCCGCTTGTTTTTTTCCAGAAAATTGTTAAATCGATGTTTTGTAGGTCGCGTCACTATAATGATAATACGAACCAACTTCTGGCATGTAGGCGTCTATATTATATACAATACAAACGGCAATACTAACGTGTTTTAGGGTACATGACGTAAAATGTATAGATATATTGAAGACGACGCGTGGGTCGCTCGACAAGCAGTCTGGCTCGAGTGATAGTAATTATATTATCTGTGTAATATGCACTGCGTATATACACTACTCAACAAATGTGTACCTATATAGCTGATGTGGATTGGACGACGACTGGCAATACATCATGTGCAAAAGGCGGCCAAGTAACCTGCAGCAGCTCTATTAGCTAATATTTACCTAATGCCTACCTATAACACGGTACGCCGTACGGAGACACACCCTGTGTTACGCATATAATATATACCACATTATAGACACATGGTGTATACATTTGTATAAAAATTTACACATGTTGCAGTTGCAATCATTTTAATCGTCGACAACCCGTATTTCTCTCGTACGTATATAGACTACTGAGTACATACGTTTTGAAAATCGGTAAGGATGTATAGAAAGAGAAGGTCGAGCGATCGCTCGGAAATGCCCTCGATCGGTTTTTTTTTATTTTTTTTTATTTTAGTACATGAGTAATATTAATCCCTATTGATTGAAAGAGTAAAGGAATATTAGAGTTGCCTGAAAATTCGATAGATCGCAAAAACTTTTCAGCAGAGCAAGCTTAAATAAGTCAATTATTACATTTAATTTTCATCGGGGTATACAATAATATTATATAGCTTAGCGTAGTTTTTATCTATTTTTATTTTTATACAAGCCGTCGCGATTCTGATAAAGTTGTAGAGATAGCTGTCGTATCGGGACCATCAAAACGAAATAAACATAATACAATATACCCTACTTGTTATACATTAATGTGATATCAAACCTGTAGATTATTCAAACGAGTAGCACTGGGTATTTCAACTGAATATTTAAAACAGATGATCTGATTATTTAGAGGTGTGATTGCAATGAATACTATAGCTTACATTACCTGCGTATTTCCATGAACATTTTATTTAATTACTTTTTTTACAGCACATTCTTTCAATGATTTTGTTTGTCTTTGTTACTTGTTAAAGTGCAGATTTAGTACGTTATGGTATAGTAAAAAAATCATCATACTGAGCATATGCAAAAGACGACGCTTTTGCATGTAATATTACATGGCTGATTCAATTCTGAACAGACCAAAAAGTGTCATTGCTGTGTACACGATGCTGAGTCTTGTTCGTCTGCTGAACATTTTTCAACGATCATTCTTACAGGTTCAAACAAAAAAATTAAATGAAGTAACCAAATGTGATAACAAATTTAAGATTGTTATGTAAAGCTTCAAAACGACACTGTAGAACAAAAGTAATAACACATTTTTTTTTTTAATTCACAACTTTTGAAGAATTTGACACTTGTCGCAGAATATTGATTTGTAGTTTTGGGAAAAAAAAAAATCGATTATTTCAATGTTTTTTTTTTTTTTTTTTTTTTTTCGATTTTTAGCGTATATTTATTAACTTCCTGGACATGTTTGTATTTCGATGGGATCTAAAACTCCCTTCTTGAAAACATTGAGTTTAAAAAACATCGAGGAAAAAGAAAAAACCGATTTTAGCTCAGCAGTAAGTAGATGGGCGGGGAATTTGTTTACTACGGTATGAAAAGGAAACACTAGCTTAAATCAAACGTACATCACCTCGATCAATCTTTTAACTTGATTTATACGTATACGTACGTACACACGTTATGCAAATTGGAACCACTTTCATATTACGTTGGAAATATATTTCATATCACTATACTAATACTTTTAAAATAATAGTTACATTTCTTGCTCCCCCCGAAAAACGAAGCGTTCCTGTAGAACACTCGGGCCAATGATTTATAGGAATACAAACATTATGAACATCACACCTTTGATATTCATCCAGCCTTTAACGTGTATTATCAAGGGGCTGCTAAAAGCTCGCAAATGTAAAAAAAAAAAAAAAATGTAAAAAAAAGGAAGAAAAATATTGAGCCTTTCTCCCAATGAATGGCAGCGAAATATTTGAATCCTACCCTGTCAGAGAAAAGTTGATGCTGTACTAAAAGTCTTATCCCTCCGCAAATGCATATGAAAATCTAATTTTACTCGCAGAAGGGGATAATCAAACTTTGAGGTTCTCAAAGAGTAGAATTAACTACCCGCAAGAATAACGCAAAGGGGTTGATTGAAATTCAATTTCCTCAAAAAGCTTTACTTCCTGCCCGCAAGAGTATATACAGAGGAGCGCCATGCCAAATCTACCCGATCTCTGTATATACTCATATACTTGCTGCAGTTCTGTGCGGGGGGGGGGAGAGGAGTCTGTCTGAGGACTCTGAGAGGGGCGATCGGGCGATGCGACTCGCGAGACTCGGTCGCGGGTGTTTTTTTATCCCAGCGGTATATACACGTGAAAGTATATATATATATATGCGCGGGTACAGAGCGTGAAGCTCGCGATTCGGAGCTCAGCGGAGCCGGCCGAGCAAGAGCCGACGAGCCGAGAGATCGCTGGCGGCCGGCTACATTTGCCACGGCCGCTCGAGCAGTTGCGAGACGACCGCCGCGCTCGTAGTCTCGATCTCGTCGTTCTCCCGTGGGGGTGGAATGTAATACCCACGTACATATATACAACGCACGTACACATATTACAAATATATGTATACAGGTAAAAGGGTACAGCACTGGCAGCAACTGTCGCCGTCTACTCCGCAGCACCGCGAGTGCGCGTGTGTGTGTGTGTTTATAATCTCCCGCCTCCTCCCCCTTTCCCCATCTCCGCACACTGGCTCTGCAGCTCTCGCTTGACTGCCCCCCCTTTCTGCCACCCCGCTATACATATATGTGTATAAAGTACGACGTGTACGCTGCATATGGCTTTCCCCCCCCCCCCCCTCCACGACTCTGCCGTAGAAATTCGTTTCTCCGAGGGGCCCGAGAGTGCGCATACTTGGGCACCCATACGCGCACGGTGTAATAATACTCGGTAGGAAATTATCATCAGTCGTGCAAATGTTTGCGTGCTGATTGTTGTTGCTGTTGTTATTGTTGTGGTTGTTGTTGTTGTTGTTGTTGTTGTTGTTGAAAGCTGAGCCAGCAGATTTGTTTATCAGGCGTCCGTGAGTGCTAAGTATAATAATACATATTGATATTGTCAATAGTGTACAAGAGTATAATAAATTGTGCGCGTCTCCGGAGTCTCTGCAGCACGCGTGCAGCAGTGCCAAGTGCCGTTTGCGTTGTTTCATTGTGATTCGGAGTTTCGGAGTGCGCGACAGAGCCTTCGTAGTATACGTACATCATATTCATACATATGATATCCGAGTACGTACTATAGGTATACACTCGGAATGATCGGTGCGGTACGTCACATTATATTCCAATTGATTAACAGTCACAGTTGGTTGCAAATCGGTAGTATATAGTACACACAACCACCAACGCGCACTGCACGCGTAACAATATAAGCATCGTACCCCGAGCATCAGCATCATTTTCGGCTTGTTGTTGCTCCGCGCATCATCATCATACAGTTGTTATTACGAGTAACATAAGTAAATATTGTGCGCGCGCGCGTGCGAATCATAATGGTATTGTAACATACACGACGACGAGCGCAGATGAAACGATTGAAATGAAGTTGACGGATAAAAGTGCGACGGGCTACGACGAGGACGCCGCCTTGTAGCGCTGGCGCCCGCTGTTGCAAGCGTCGGCCCGCAGCTGTTGTCGTCGGCCGCTCCTGGAGCAACAACTTGGGCAGCCATCATCGGCAGCAGGAGCGGAGGCGCGAGTCGGGGGTCTATTGGGGGGCTCCGCGCCGCTGCAGCGGTGCCCGCGCGATCGCGCCACGGACGGGGTGACGGAACAGGATCGGCACGGGCGCAGGATCGCTCGGCTCGCTGCTGTTCTGGTAAGCTTTACTCGGTCATGTTTTCGTACAAGTATGCATGATTCAAGTATTTTTCGCTTTTTTCTGCATGCATATAATATCATACGGCTCGTTTGAATTACTTTCATGTTGTATCCGTATCAAAAGTTGCGCCCGCTAACACATTCTGACAGCAGTCTGTCGTGTTTGCGGCTTTGTAAGTATAAGTATATGGGGAAAAGTGGCGGAACAAAGCACGTCGAAATTCGCAGCTGCGGCCAAACTCTTTCTTCTCCTCTATTTTTTTTTTTTTTTTTTTTTTTTTTTTTTTTTCTCTTTACTGCTGCACCCTGTTTTTTTATCGAGGAATGCGCGGTTGAGTAATATTTCCGTTCGCGGATGGGGGTATTTAAAGAGCAAGTTCGTAAGCAATGCATCACGCGATAAATATGATGATGATGATGATGATGATACGAAGAATGTGGTGTGTAAGACGCCGAGTACTTCTGGTACAAGTATATTTGAGAGTTTCAGGGTCGTCGGGTGTGTTTTTTCGCGCAAACGCTCGTGTACAAGCGACGGGGATTTTTGTTTTAAAAAAGTACGCGCCTTACGAAAGCAAAATGGCCATTAAGAAAATGAAGAGGTGGCGCGCAGGTTATTTTTGTTCCGTATACGCCGCGGCCGGTGCGGTGCTTTCGCTTCGAGAGAGCGAAAATATTTTTAATGTGTACATATACATATATATATAGTACGTACGTATACGTGCTTTTCCTCCCGGCGCGTGAGTGTGTATTCTTATTATTTCACTCCGAGATCAAAAATACGATACGAAAATAAAGCGCGGATTGGCAAAACTCCAAACGAATTGTCGCGGTATTATAATATAATTATAAGCTTATGCTTCTAGACCTACTTAAATTGACGGGAAAATCGGTGTCTGTTGTGCTGTAAATGTATATACTGCATATATATATATATATATATATATATATATATATATACGTATGATGGATTCATAAAGACGGTAATTTTTTCATTCGAGCGTACAAATACCTACTTGGCGAGCATGTATAATATTATATTGTACGACTGTATAAGAACTTACGTCCTATAAGTATGCGACGCACACTCGAAGATCGCGGTACTGACAGACGGGCATACCTCACATCACACACTATATAACACGAGTATAATAAGAGCCATGGCAGCAGAGAAGCGATTTCAAACGCGCGCAGTTGTGCTGCTGCAGAGTGACGATGATTTTGTAATCGGCGTGTATACCGGTTATATATTATATACCTGCATGTCTGTGCTGTGCATACAAAGCCGCAAAGCCGTGCTTGCGGGCCTTTAATCGAAATTAGGATCGTCTTACACGTATGTGCATGTTGAGATCTACGAAAAATCGGGACCAAAACTGGGAATAAAGATTTTTACGCGTCACAGCCATTTATTGTGATCCTCCCCAAAAGATAAGATGAGAAAAATTAAACTCTCTCAGTCGTAAATGAGCATCCGCACTGAAAGCTGTCAGAAATGTTACGGGCGAGTGAAAAGTTGGATGAATCGACACAGTTATATATGACACGCTCAGCAGGCGATGAAATTACCGCGATTCGAACCCAAACTAGAACCGTCCGTAAATTACGACCTGATTAAGATTCGACATACTTCTGCGCACCAGTTCTCAAATTAAAGCTGATGCTGATATTAACTCGTGCATCTATAGGCTGAGTCACACAATTAAAAAAGTGGGGCAACGATTTTCCACCAAATATTGTGTCCACTCTCCTGTATACATGTATAAATATGCCCGCATCTTTCCCGAGGGTCAAAATAAAGGGTGTGTCGCAGGCAGGGCATAAGTACACCTATGCAAACTGGAGAGAAAATCTCGCTGATCCGCAGAGCATGAAATTTCGTATGAAATTTTGTCACATAAATAATTGTACCTCGACTCGAGTCAAGGACAGCAAGATCGAAGCTCACACACGGATTATTATTACGAAAGTTGTAGATGAAGAGTTTTCTATAAGTACGTAAGACGCAAGATATATTAATACAACGTAGTACGATACTTGCTCTGAGCGAGCGAGTTATACGCGTATATATATAATAAGTAAAGTAAAACGTGTTTTTGTGGGAAGCATATAGTATATAGTGAAGAACCGAGGGAGGAGAGAGAGAGAGAAGAGGATGAGATGAGACAGACAGGGTGTGTACTATATACAGTAGGATACAGGCTCATTGGGCGGGGAAAGCGTCCGATAAAAATCCATGAAGCCATGAAGGAAATCGGAGACTGCAGGCTTGTATATCAATTTAACCGTGAACCAAGCGAGCTAACCAGCTCTGCATTATACAAGTACATAAGCGCAGAAACTGTAGTACTTTGCTTTCCGTGCGTGCGTGCGTGCGCGCGTGTGTGTGTGTGTGTGTGTGTGCTCGACGTACATATATGAATATATATATATATATTATCTACCGAGCGTTTGCTCGCGGGCTCGACTGCGCCTCTCTCTTTTCCTTCTGTTCGTCTCGTCGTCAGAGTCGTGGTCGTGGTGATGGTGGTTCGTGGTCGATGGATACCTATATATATACACCTTATATACATATCATATACATTTACGCTCCACAGACAGAGACGGAGAGAGAGAGACACACACACAGACACACCGAGTAATGTGTGCATGCAGTAGGGTACAGTCCCTCCAAGAAAGTTGGCTCGAGCTCAATTTCTTGCGCTCCGAAACGAACGTCTTTGTTCGTCGCCGGTCTTTTGTGTACCTATGCTACGCCAGTGCCTTTTTCACCCTAATACGGACCTCTATCTCCCCTCTACGCTCTCTGTCTCCGTTCGACCGAGAGTTTTCTTTAATTCCCCTTTTCGTTGCACATCGTATGCGTGAATGCAGCAGCAGCAGCAGCATCTTATATACTTATCATCCGACTTTCTCCGATTCGCGTATTATGTGCAAACACCGTACGAAAACTTGTATATCAACCGATCAACATTCACGCCCAGGGTCATCTCTGCTATAGATGTGCAGCGCTTGCCTCTCTGGTGGATTGTTGTTGTTTTCTTTTTTTTTTCTTCGCACAATCTCGTATACTCTATCCGCGATTTTTCTCCGGATTTTTCTATCCAAATCGGTTGATGGAAAATACCTACTCGAGCGACGGAGATGATGAGCGATCGCACTTGATATATATCATATACACTCCCACACAAAAATCGTCCATATATGCACGACAAACATACTCGCGTGTACAGAAGGCGCAGTGCAGCTTACACACAAGTTCAAAAATCGAGCCAGTTTTTCCGGTTTTGATCTCATTCATCGCAGCGTTTCTCCGCGCGCCGCGAGCTGCTGACTCGCGATCGAAGATCCTTGCGCACATGAACGACTTACCATTACTTATATCCTACTATTTTTATATTTGATATCCGTGGGTCCATCCATTACTGATATACTCCGCACATAGGATCAAAGAATAAGCATAATACTGAACGCGAAAAATGTCAATCTCGGAAAAGTAAGGCTCTCTCTCTCTCTCTCTTTCTACGAGGTGCCTGCATTTTTATCGTGTTTTTTTTTGTTTTTTCTTTCCAACGAACAAACACAAAAAACAGAGCGAAAGAATTCAAGTGCGTACACGTAAGTACTATCGCGGTTACACCGCGTAATTACCTATATATTTGCAGTGCAAAGCGAGCAGTTCCACCCATACGGGGATACATTCAACTTGAAGCCGTGAAGCAACCGCGCCACTCTTTATATACATACTTACACGTATGTGCTCCGCTTTGCTGCTGCGTGCTATGTGTTGCTGCTGCTGCTGCTGCTGCTGTTGCTGCTATAAATGCTAAGAGAGCTAAAAGAGCCACAGTGTGTGTGTGTGTGTGTGTGTGTGTGTGTGTGTGTGTGTGTGTGTGTGTGTCGAGTGCGCGACTGCGCGCGCGCATTAGCTTGAAAAACCGGTTTCATTTCAACTTTCATCCTCGCAAACACTTACCATACCAAGGCTACTAGTGTAAGTATATGTATACTGCACCACTACTCTTGTACACCGTACGATCACGACTATGGTATATAGTGGGGGGATGGATTGATCCTTGTACAGGAGTACAGGACTAAGTATTGGAGTATGCTGTGCGTCTTGTGTGCGTAATATGCGAGGTAATATGTACGCGCATACGTATAGGAATATTATACTGAGATAATATATATTCTGTACTGTACTACGAACTACAATATTATAATATTAATATGTACGGTGTAATATAATAACGCAGGTGATGTCGAGTTTAGTTTGCGTGTATTGTATCTCGTTTTCATGGCTTACGCGTGTATACTATATATGAGTGATTCCACGGAAAATCAGACGTTGCAAGTCTCAAGAACTGATCATATTTTGCTCGTACTACATGATCGATGGATCAGAAAAAATTGTTGTGCTCACCGAGGTGCTCACCTTCGGAGGTCTTTTGGAGAAATTACATGCGGATTTACACTTCACAGGCGATAAATTGTTAAAGGTCAAGCAACAAATGTGCACTTGAGTGAAAATTGCAGTATTACAAATCGAAATAAATTTTTTAATCATACCAAAACTATTGCGAGCTCGATTGCGAGATTGTATATTCGGAATTGATGTTCAAAAAAAATTGAAAGCTCTTAATGATTATTAAGATTAACACAAAACGCGGAATTTGTAATTTTCGTCAACTTGTACAAATAATCTGACGAAGGGTTTGCAGTTCGAAGATGGTGCTGGTAATTATAAATCTTCAGAATCAAATGAAATCTTGTTAGATATGGAAGTATTAGAAAATTTGTCACAAATACAATTTAAGGAAAAGCGAGATCAATCTGACATGGAAAATTTAATAAAAAACACAAAATTCAACGAATCTGGAAATATCTAATAAACGAACGGCAACTTTCAAATCAAACACTATTCATCGATTCGACGAATCTCATTGAGAAGCTCAGTTGACTTTTATTACATCAGTATTGTTCCTTAAGGGAGTTCTATCCCTCGCTATAGTACGTGCTGTGCATATGCACCTTCAGTAGTTTTCAGTCAGCTTATAAATTTATTTTTTATTTGGTAAACAACCTCGCCACGTTTTTAAAATTGATAAATAATCGTTAGAAATTTCTTTATTATCGATAATTTTTTCGTTTAAATTGCAATGTTAATCAATCAGTTATAAGTTATCCAAGCCAGCAAAACTGCGATCCTCCATAAGGTTACATGTTGAATTTTGTCAATACACAAATATTTATTTCTCGCTTCTCAAGCAACCCCGTGTCTTAAAAATTGAAGTGGGTTATTTTTAGGCTATTTTTTATCCGTACCTAAAATTTTAGCTCGATTGCAATGTTAATTCTATTTGGTGTGGAACTCCCTTAATTCATTTAAATCTTCCTGGAAGAAGCTACACTTGACAAAAGTGACATTTTTCCCTGATTGTCCATTAACCTCATTTTATTTTTATTTTATTAAGAATTTGAAAAAAACTGCCTTTCAAGACGGGTTCGATCAATACAAAAAAGCTCACAAATGTTTTAGTATGAGAATAACGTCGACTGAGCTTTTGAATAAGTTTTGTCCTGTTGAAAATTAAATTTGGATCGACAGCTGCTGATAGGGATTCATTAAATATTGTCGGATTCGGTGATATTTCAACGAAAATTTGGAAACTCGAAGAATAAATAATAATTACACATAACTTTTGCTCGGGATATTAAATTTTTTTTGGCTCAACTGGTCTCATTCAAAAGCTCTCTTTGTCCACCCTTTATTTTACCCTCTGTCGATTTTGGACGAGCAGCTTCTACTGCTGAAACGAGTTAATTTTCCAAACTTAATTTTCACAATATTGTTTAAAACCTGCTACCAATTAAAACGTGTGTCACGTCGGCTTTGCTGGGTAACTGTTTTTTTTTTTTTTTTTTTCATTTACTGATCAACTATAAACGATCGTACGAACAAAATGATAAACCAGTTCCGAAAGCGTAAAAAAACTTCATTTTAATTTTTATCCGAACCGTGTAACGGATCATTTTTCGTATACGACTGCTCATCTGTATACATGCCATACGCATAACAGGCACGTCTCCTCCTCCTACCTTCCGATGCTCTCACGCAAGCCAGTCAATATAGCGACTCGGTTCCTCTAGGTTCCTCATCTTCGTCTGCTTTAAGAGTTTACGCTTTTTCGCCATTTTGCACCTTTCATTATTCATTTAAAAATTTTTTTCAGTATCGTTCTCTCAAAAAGTGAAGCAAACAAAATCGAATTTCTCCCAAAAATTGGTAGACTATGTTGCACATAATATATATACACTTGTAGCTTTCTGAGTATCGTTAGAACAGTAAAAGTACCTGAATTTCAATGTGATTGAAAAATAATTGACAAAGTGAACAGAAAGTGTGTATGAAAGTTCATCGACGAGCGCACCGTGCGCGTTAAACCTTTGCCACGTCGATCGCCAAAACTCGTTACAAACGGGGAGAAGCAAATTTCGGAGATGTAGCACCGAATCCCGTATTTGTTTTTCCCCACCATATTATACCAACCGACGCATCACAACCTCGCAAGCGGATTCAACGTAAAAAGTAGTTTCACCAGGGCCCTCGGTCGCATCAAGAGCGTCAAGAGCATTTAATGTACGGGCAGATTGGTGAAAAGGAAGAAAAAAAAATCGGGGCTATGATTACGTGATTGCGGGGCCATTTGAACGAACACAATTTGCATTGTATGGTCGTTGAGGAGCGACGGGGGCGAAGCGGCCACTATAAACATACACGGTCTTCCGAGTACGTACGTATAGTACAGCATGTTTTTCAACGGCGTATGCATAAGCCGCGGCTTCGTGTGTGCGTATGGATGTGCACGCGTATACGTTTATACGTGCGGTTCACAGCAGCAGCGCAAAAAAGTGGAAAAAGTTTCTACGCTCGCGGAAAACGTAAGAAAATCAACGTTTCCCGCGGGACGCACTTTATAAATGTATACGCGGCGCTCGCCATTATATTGTATATAGGGAGCCGCTGATGCAGCTCGCAGTGCATTTTCATATTATAAGTATGTACCATCGGAAAAGCTCCTGATTTCCATCGACGGCAGCTGCTGCTGCGGTGCCGATCTCCATGTTGTGTACACCGATTCGAGCCGTTGCTGCAGTGTACTTATAACGATCCTGGCGCAGTTCAAATCTCTCGCAACCTTGAAATTAAGGCGCATTTACCTGTACACTCCAAACAAGTGTCGCTTTAGAGAATCGAGAGGGAGCAGGAGCAGCAGCAGAAACAAACGGGTCAGGAGAAACAAAATTCAACAGACGTCCGTACAAGGGAGAGAAGAAAAGAGGGTCAGGTAGAAACTATTATATATATGTACACGCACAATACGGTCGCATATGTCCCCTTCGTAATATACTTACGACGAAGGAGGAGTAGGAGGAGCTGATGCGCAGGGGACACTGCTCTCGAGAGTTGGAAAAACGCGCGTAAATTTTCCGGCCCTGCCCCCTCGTCTGATGCTGGACATATATATATATATACAGGGATACACCTATACCATGCATCAGCATCTTTTCACATGTATATAAGTAGTTTTGCGTTCTTCGAGCTGCAGGTCAGCGAATATACGAGATGAGGGGAATGGAGGCTGGGGGGGGACGGGGATGCGGGCGGGGGGGAAGGGGGAGAGTGGGAGGCTGGGGGGAAGAGAAGGGAGGGCGGGTTTTATATCCGGGGGGGGGGGGGAGTATAATTATACGCACTATGATGATAATACTTTTATACCGAGGTCCGTCCTGCACCGGGGGGAGGACGCTAAAAGTGCAATACGGGCGTGAAGGGTATACAACGTTGTACTTATAGATACGTTCAACCTGCGCAGCGACGCAACGGAGTATTATGTATACAGAGGGAGAGCCTTTACCTGCACCGAGAGGAGACGAGCGGAGGAGCAGGGGGGCGGCCACGAGGACGACGGTGGGGGAGAGAGAGAGCGCCTGGCTGGCAAGACTGCCTATTATAAGCTATCCGGTTGGGCCAGGTAATACCAAAAAAAAAAAAAAAAAACCTGCCCACTG
>JAPYYV010009087.1:0-12151 GCA_030522625.1 Copidosoma aretas | reverse complement strand
CGAACGGCCACCCATCCAAGTACTAGCCGCGCCAAATGCTGCTGGACATCGTTGATCGACGGAACTGCGATTCTACCATTGCGCCACCGTGTCGGTATGTATATACCTATATATATACTCAAGTCAAACTCTCATACTTGACTAGAGTGTAGACAAGGGAGCTATCTTAAATAGCATGGGATTGTCAAACTTCAACCTTGCTTGATTTTTTTGACCATCTTAAGTTTTTTTCTGGATTTATAAATTACACCATTAAATTACGTATCACTTGGACTTGCTTTATTGATTTTTTTCAGCTTAATATGAGCATGTTGAAAAAGTTTGATTTTGGCCTTCGAAGCCTTCGAAGAACAAACAACCCAAACATGTAATTTGGTAAACTTGCTTATTTTGAGCTGGAACAAATCAATAAATCAAGTCCAAGTGATATGTAATTCAATGGTGTAATTTAAAAATCCAGAAAAAATACTTAAGATAGTCAAAAAAATCAAACAAGGTTGAAGGTTGAAAATCCCATGCTATTTAAATGGGAAATCAAATTGGATCTAGGGGCACGTGTCAAATCCAAAATTTTCGGGCTTTCAGGGTATGGATTATCATTTTAGGATACAACGAAGAAATTCCAGGGGGTATATGATCAAAAAGTCAAAGTCGGTAAATAACGGACACCCTAATGTATAGATATGTACATATATACATATATATATATTCCTATATTACAAAGTTAATTCTTGTGGGGTGGAAGTAATGGCCCCCACGCCCCCTCGCCAACCCACGCCCCCCACCCCCTTTATTTTCAGTCCAAACAGAAGTTTGTCTAATAATAAGGTAAAATTATGCTATTTTTTCGTACATTCTTATTTTTACTCTGACTCACCATGCCCCCCCTCACGCCCACTCACGACCCTCTAATCTTTTGCAATTTGCCCCCCCCCCCCTTCTCAGACTCTCTGTGACCTCTCATGACAACCCTGCCCCCCACTCCGAAATATAACGTAAAAATGTGTTGTTTTTTCGTGTTTTTAAATAGTTGAGTCAAAACAATGTTTATTTTATCTCTCTTCCTCCTAAATTTATTCGATTTTAAACAAAAAAAAACCCAATTTTACCCATAGTGCGGCCCCCTTGCCCCACGAAGCCACGACACCCCCATTTCAGTTACAATATACCGTATTAACCTAACAATATGAATCATTCACCCGTAGCTTACGCCTATACATCTTCGATGATGGCCGAAGTTACCCGGAAGAAATCAATATCCCAATAACACAACAACCCTCTAACATTGTCGAACACTGCCGAGAACGACCGAATGCATCCGAAGCCGCTTCTTCGTTGCTTATTACCATAGATCACCCAAAGATGGCCGAAGTTGATCGAAAGATGTCAATAATTTGAACACCCAAATAACCTTGTAATACCAAGAACACTGCCGAAAACGACGGATTGCAGCCGAATCCAATTCTCCGGTCGATTTTTATTATAGATCATCCAAAGATGACCGAAATCACCTGAATCAAGTTAATAATTCAATTACCCTAATAACCTCATAACTGTGTCAAACACTGCCGAAAACAATCGATTGCAGCCCAAGCCACTTCTCCCGTTCCCTATTCCCAGAGACCACCCGATGATGATCGAAGTCTCCCGAAAGAAGTCAATAATCCAATAACCACAACAACCCTCTAACATCCTCAAACGTACTGTCGCGAACGAACGATTGCAGCCAAAGCCACTTCTTCCGTACCTTATTACCAGAGATCACCCGATGATGATCGAAGTCCCCTGAAAGAAGTCGATAACCCAATAACCACAGCAACCCTCTAACATCCTCAATCGTACTGCCGTGAACGAACGATTGCAGCCAAAAACGCTTCTCCCATTGCTTATTTTCATAGATCAACCAAAAAAAGTCAATAACCCGTTAACCCTTACATTCTTCTATAATTATCGAACAGTATCGAAAAGTACCAATTGGAACGGAAGTCGATCCCAATAATGTATCTAAGATATAGAATTGTAGAATTGTAATATATTAAGTTTTATAATATTCTGGTCTATAGTTACAGTGTTGTTTTATAAAGCTTTTTTTTCTACAATTTTTAATGTATTGAAGATTGTCTAACTGCATTTTGCTATCCATAAGGTCATTAAATCTATTTTACTGCACTCTCAACAATCGTCACATGGATCTTCAATTGAATTAAAGTTTAAGGAATAGCTTCTTATCACTCCTATACAGCGTATAAGGCATGTGAAATAAATTTTTTAACTTCATCTCTAATTTCTATTGGCCACCATGCCATGCATGCCCTGCCACAGTCCCCCAGGGGTTTTTTACGCTTGTAAAAAAAAGGTAAGTCTTGGTTTTTCTTGTGATCAAAAATGTTTTAGCCCCCCCCCCCCGCCCTCTTGGGCACCGCAAAAATGTATAAGAATAATAATAAAGCTATAATATAGAATACCTACTTTGAGGTTCCAACCCTTTTATAATCATCTGTCGTCTTAATCAACATTTACTTTTTCCTATCTACTAGAAATATGATTCTACAGTCTTTCATCGCCTTCTGACGTGTAAGAGACTATGTAAGAAAGACGTGAAAGTAGCGTTTATGTCATCTTATGCCACAATACGTCGTCTGAAGCTCCGTTAAGCTATTACAATAGCTTGCGGATTTGCAAGGAACGAGCCTCACTTAGTGTGCGGTCCAATGTCGTGGAAAATTAGCTTTAAGAACCCATATGGACTCATGCGGGTGATAGAAAAGTGTCCGGAACAGATCAAGTAAACTAAGAATTGCTTACGCTATACATAAGTAAATTTGAAGGCGATTCCAAGACTCAGCGTAAACTCTGGAATAGCAAAGCGTAACTTAACGTAAAGTAAGGCCGTGGTCGGATGAAGAGTACGGAACAGTGCTGCTAGACAAAATAATGCTATTTTGAATTATTGTCTTGGATACATCTTAAAAACGACTTCAGATATTTGTAAGGCAAGTTCTTTCGGCAGTCACATTTTGTCCATAGCAGACCTGGTACGGAATCCGCAACGCGCAATGCGGACTTTGCAGGTAAAGGATGAGAAAATTGTCGTCAGTTCTGTGATCGACACTCCGATTGCGCATATGACAGTCGCAAGATATATTGCAGGGAATGCGGTTATAACACAACTCTTGGATATATCACTGATAAGAACAAGTTTAGTAATTAAATAAAATAAGAAACACATACATGTATCCTACCATGTAAAAGGGAGGACTCCAATTAGGAACATGTACATGCATATTGTTAGGGACAGACTTGCATTAGATTTTTATAACAGATTTTAGTAATAACGGGGGAATACCTGGAAATAATCCCCTAGAAAATACCTAACCCTAGTAAATCCTGCAAAAAAACGCACAATAACTCTGTAGTATGCCCGGCAGAAAATCCTGCAGCAAATCCTTCCATCCCGACAGGATGATTTGGTAAAGGAAGGAAGTCTTTTGAGAGTAAACAGTGTTCTCGACCTGTAAAATTTATACTGATCTTAGAGAATTTAACTTAATAATTTTAAAAAAGTAGTAACGAAAAATAAGCAACAGGTGATTCATTCTAAAAATGACTGTGACAATTAAATAAATTTCAAATATAGTGTAAGCATTTGTTTATTTAGCTGTGATACTCATAAATTTATGATCGTCTAAAAAGTCCTTAAAACAAAGTATTATAATCGTAAATTACAATTTTCATAAAATTGTAGCCAGCTGCTAATTTTAATAAAAATTTGCAGTAATATCAAGTTGACGGTTCTATCAAAACAACTTTTTCTCCATTCCAGCAGAAACTTTCTCGAGTAGACGCGTTTCTAACATCAACAACAGTCTGTTTACATTTTCGCACGAAAGATTGTCTTCTGTGTTTTTTTTTTTCGAGATAAACAAACTTGTAATTGAAAGGGAAAGTTAACATATTAAAAATGTGTACGTTTATAAAACAAATAGTCCTTTGAATGTGTAAATTAGGTACGCAGTATCTAGTGCGCAGTATTTGGCCCCGCGTAGTGATTGGTGCGCAGTAATTAGGTAGGATGCGTAGTAATATATGCAACGAGATATTTTTTTAATCTTCTTTTATTACGAATAATTCAGTGTTTTCAACACCAGAAAAATTATTGATTGTTATATTGATAGCAGATAATCGTTGTAAAGTTTTATTTTGATGGAATTTGCGTGAAATAAGCACGTAGTAATATTAATACAGCCGACAAAAAACGAGTGCGCAGTCATACGCTCATTTACTCATATTGTGTATTTATTTATTGTGTATTTCCTACCCGTACACCAGTTACAACTGATTTTTACGGGCACCTTCTACCACCTCTGTGTGGAGGGTGTTGATCCTCATATATCTTTAATACATTATTTTATAAATTAAAATTACATTAACTATAAGTCTTGAAATAATTTAATAAGTTTACCTGTAAAAAATAATGAATAACTTTTATATTACCTATTTGAAGTATGTGATAAATTTTTCGAATTTCCTATACAAGTTTTTACCATCCATTGTGTAGGAAAATTTTGTTCACAATTTCAAAATGTTTGAATTTTCGCTGTCAATATTTTTGAAACAGTATGGAGTCGTGTTAACTAATCACTAATCGTAAGATCACTCATAGAAGCTTACTTAATAGGATGGTAGCAAATAGATATTTTTATAAAAAAACAATATAGATGGAATGGAATTTATTCGCAAGTCTTATTATTGTTAAAATGTTTGTCATAGCTTCTATAGTTTTTCTATGAGTACTTAAGGAAGTTGTATCCCAAATTGAAATAATGATGAGATCTTCATGTAACTTTGCACATAGCTAAAATAATATCTAATCAGTACTCCACGACATTTTTGCGAGGCTAGGGTTCTCAGGAGGCAAAATATCAGTGTTTATATTTTTGATACTTTAACATTTATGCTTATGGAGAAATGCCTCTTTCTGTACTTTAATGACGTATACCATACGGTATAATGATAAAATTTTGACGATATTGTTTTGTGTATTAATAAAATATCTAATGATCTTATTAAATTTTACAAAATAACACAAGGGTATTTGTGATATAAGAAATATATTAATATAGTACAATTTACTTTATCGGCCTTCGCTATCCATAATTTTAAAAACATGATGTTAATACGATGTCTGGTAATGCAGATACATTTCGTATCCTGCGAATAATGACATCTATATAATTTTCAAATTTTTCGAAAATTCGAAATTGTTCTTTTTAAAATAAATTCACAGATTTTAAGTAAATATTAGAAAATATGACGAAAACATACCTCGGCCTGGAGTCGAACCAGGAACCCTCCATTCTCTAGACAGAGTGCGTTAGCCAGTTATGCCACCGAGGCCTCCAGTATCTCTTTGTCGTTTCGTCATGGACGCATATCTAAGCCTTAACGTCATGTATTTAATGTTGATGTTAAGTGATTCTATCGATAGCAGGCTAGTTTATTTAGTACAATTTACTTTATCGGCCTTCGCTATCCATAATTTTCAAAATATGATGTTAATACGATGTCTGGTAATGCAGATACATTTCGTATCCTGCGAATAATGAAATCTATATCAGTTTCAAATTTGGACAGAAAACTGGATAGCGAAGGCCGATAAAGTAAATTGTACTAAATAAACTAGCCTGCTATCGATAAAATCACTTAACATCAACATAAATATATTAATAAGCGTCGTAAAAACTGCTAAAGGTTATGTCTTCACACAAGTGCGGGAGAGACAGAAGGCATACCACACTGTCGAATCCGAGGTCAAATCTGCTTCTGACTAGCGTGGTAGGGATAGAACTACCTTAAAGTGATTCGTAATTTTTTTTAAACAAGTGCGAGTGAGTTAACCTAAAGAATTGGTACTGTATGCGTTCTATAAATGCACTCGGTAGCATGTGCCAAGTTGATTTTAATTATTTGTTATCTGCAATTACAATATAACACGTCTATACATGCATCCGGAGTCCTAGCCCATGCAATTGTTTTTTCAATGTTCAGAATGGTAAAATGCCATGCTTTTGCTTCCTCATAGAGAAAGCTTTGTATCGGTAAAAAACAAAATTTTGTGGAAATACGTTAGAAATGTCTTTAATACATAGTGTCTAAAGTGAAAAAATACTATTTTTATAAAAAGTCTGTCTATGTGTTTATATATATATTTGTATGTAATCAGTCACATCTCAGAAATCCAACGATAGATTTCAATGATTCAGGGCTCAAAATTTTTGTTTTCTTATCCTTATGGCAGCTAAAAAAAATCAAATTTATACCTTGTTAAGATTTTTATAACGATTTTTATGGTCAAAAAATAGGTCTTTTACTTGTTTAAGAGAGAAGAAGATTTTTATTTAAATTCCTAAATAGTAACATCTAATAGAGCTTTAAAATAGCCATATTTTTCATTTTGAATCATCTTGATAAGTTATTTCGTTTCGTTGTTATAGAAGAAATACTGAGATTTTGTGGAAAATCACTCATATCTTAAAAAATCCTTTCAGTGATTTCGATAATTAAACGCTCAAAATATTTGTTTTTGTATCCTTGTAATAATTCAATAAAAAAATTTAAGTTTCATACCTTATTAAGGCTGTTATAACGATTTTCCACGTCCAAAAAGCGGTTCTTTGCTACTTTTAGGGTAAAAAATTCCAAATCGATTGTTTTAATAGTTATATCTCATAGAGCAATCAAATAGCTTTATTTTAAATTTGAAAAATTTTTTTACGTCAAGTATGTTGTTTTTTTTTATTGAAGAAAATCTACAATTTTTTTTCTTGAATCAGTCATATCTCAGAAACCCTCCATATGGTTTTTATGACCTTGGGCTCACAAAGTTTCTTATTATATCTTTGTACAGCGTCACAAAAAAATTTTACGTTTTATACCCTGTCAAGGTTGTTATAACGATTTTTAATGCTAAAAAAACGGCTTTTCCTGTTTTCGGAGTGAAATAATTTAAGTTTGATCTCAATAAAAGTTATATTTTATAGATAATTGACTAGCTATATATTATTCAAAAAGATTTTGACTACAAGATAGTTATCTCACGTATATTGATTTTAGCAATAAGTTTTAATTATTCGTTCAATTGTTTTGAATTCAAAAAAATTTTACCAATTTTTTTGTACATTCGGATAAACATTATAATCTTATATTCAAAATAATTCCTCATTATAGAGCATAAAAATAGCTTCTTCTCTTTTTGGTTTAAACTTTTTTTATGAACGAAAAAAATCATGCTCTTCAATTTGAATTATAACGCAATAAAAACCGCTGCTAATAAATTAGCACAAAGCTTCCTCACGAAACCTATTCTGCAATCATCCATCGCAAAAAAAAAAATTTAATCAAATATTATAATGATTAAAAATATAGAAAAAAGCTATTTTTATGCTGTATGATGGGGAATTATTTCGAAAATAACATGATTTTTACCCGAATAGTAAAAAAAATATTGTCATAATTTTTTTGAATTAAAAACAATCGGACAAATAATTAGAACTTATTACTGAAATCGATATATGTAATGCAACTATCTTCTTGCTAAATTATTATTGAATTATATAAAGCTGTTTAATTATCTATAGAATGTAACTATGATGAAATCAAATTTAAATTTTTTCATTCCAAAAACAACAAAAACTGTTTTTTAGCATTTAAAATTGTTGTAACAACCTTAATGGGGTAAAAAACGTCCAATTTTTTTATGAACCTTTATAAGGATATACAAAAAATCATTTGGCGCCCTAGATCATGAAAATCATTTAAAGGGTTTCTGAGATATGACTGATTCAAGAATAAAAATTGTAGATTTTCTTTAATAAAAGAAGATGACCCGAAGAAAAATAATTTTTTTTATTTAAAATAAAGCTGTAACAATGCTCTATGAGATACAACCATTAAAGCAATCAATTGTTAATTTTTTTACCCTCAAATAGTAAGAAATTGCTTTTTGGACATATGAAATTGTTATAACAACCTTAATAAAGTATGAAACTAAAATTTTTGTTTTTCTATCAATGCAAGGATATACAAACAAATGTTTTAAGGCCTAAATCATCGAAATCACTCGAAAAATTTTTAAGATATGAGAAATTTTCCACAAAAATCTCAGTATTTTTTAAATAAAAACTAAACAAAATATTTTATCAAAATCGATTTGAAATAAAAAATAGGGCTATTTTGATGCTCTATCTGATGTTACTATTTAGAAATTTAAATCAAATTTTTTTCGCCCTTAAAGAAGTAAAAAAACCTGTTTTTTGACCATAAAAATCGTTATAAAAACCCTAATAAGGTATAAAACTTGAATTTTTTTTTCCCAGCTGCCATAAAAACGAGTAACCAAAAATTTCAAGCCCAGAATCATTGAAATCTACCGTTGTGTTCCTAAGATATGACTAATTACATACACACATCCACACACACATCCACACACACACACACACACACACACACACACACACACACACACACACACAAAAACACACACACACACACGGAGAATTTTTCTAAAAATGGTACTTTTTCATTTTAGACACTTTATAAAACATTTCTTACGTATTTCTAGAAAAAATTTTTTTTTACTGATACAAACCTTCCTCTATGAGGAAGTAAAAGTAAATTGGACATGTGAATGCGAAAGCTTTGTGCTAATAAATTGGCCGCGGTTTTTTATGTTAGAGGAGAGAAAGTGATACTTTAAAAAAATTAATTTGTTGATATTTGGACGAAACATTGTTTAATGAACCCTTATGCAATGTCAGATAGTACAATGCATATAAAGGCAAGGGTAAATGAAGTTGACAAAGAAAATACAGTTTATCTTCAGTATCATTGTTGTTTATGTACACTATCGCTTGCGTTACAAAAAAATGAAAAAATATTCAAGAATAACGAGTTTATAATAGCATACCGAATACATATAGAAAAGAAAACCTTAATTGTACTTTTTTTCCAGAATTGACAACAACGAACCGAACAACGAACTATAGTTCATACTGCTCAGAACAAGCAAATGAGAGAAATTATGATTGATGGCGAAAGCTCCCAAATATTATTACAGGAAATTAGGGCAGCTCAAAAAACGTTCCCATATAGTTGGTTAAGTTGAAATTGTATACGGTTTTTTTTATGATGTAAAAAATACAAGGTTTCTTTCCAGGCAGCGTTTGTAGTAGCCAATTATAGGCCTGTCATGTTTTTCGCAATATTTAATTAATCGTTATGTGTGGAGTGTTCAATATTTCAGTTTCCGATGTTAATAAATAGGCTTAGCTGATTGGTTACATATTTGATAGGGCAAAAAGCAGGGCAAGCAGGTGATTGGTTGTTGTCTATATAGCAGCACACCATGTTATATATATCATCGTATGTAAGCAAAAACAATGAGTATAAACAGCTGATTAGAAGAACATAAGTCGCCATGCTCTTAGTCGTACGAACTTCTTGAATATAACGAGTGATCAGACTCAGCCTGTGTGGTTGCTGATCGGCCGATACTCAGTTTGTTCCAAAATGATCTGGTATATCAAAGATGGTCATATTTCATAAAAGATTAACAATCTTGCGTAATCTTCGATTGAGACAGAGCATACTATAAGCGGTGTCTGCACGGAAAGCAATGGTTATGTAAAATAGTATATTACGACACAAGACCAGAAAATTTAAGATCCCGGCCTGAAGAAGCCGAGGGTGTCATTCACGCAGGTTGGGGTCTCCAATTTACTGGCCGTGTGTCGTATACGATTTTTCTTCATACCCCAGCCGAAAGTACGTTTGATAAATGGATAATAATTAAAAAAATTGCATGCTGGCTGCTAGTTGACGCTCTGACGGCTCTGACGCTCGAGTGTAGAATATATGTCTTTCTTTTTTGTGGCCGGCATCAGTGCCCTCTACCAGTACCTTTTGTAACACGAAGTGCTCATGTATGGTCGATGCCCGCCTCGACTTTTGCAGGCCGAGGCAAAGCCGGGGCTGTGCTGGTCGAGGAGGCGGGCATCGACAAAAAACGTACAGCAAATAATTATGGTACTTCGTATATTTCGACTTCTGCTCATACACGAAACGCATCGAAAGACGATGCCACGGATGGCTCAGACGACGGAGTACGAAGTCCGACGTACTACGGACAGTACGGACAGCACTCCTATCACACACTTAAAATTTAAAATATATAGACGGAGTTCACGGAGTCTTTACTTCCCGTCTTTGCTTATTTCCGTCCAAATATACCACTTCTTACAGCCTCCTTATGAAATTCGTGGCACAGAAATGTCACATATTATGATACGGATTGAGCATGCACGAAGACCAAGCTGACGAAGTTGCAAAGTATCGTACAGACTATGAGGTACACACATCCAATCACGAACAACAGAGATTTCCACAATAAGTATACATTTCTTCATTTACACATAAACGAGCAAATATTTTTACCCATATAATAGCCAGTAGTGAGGTTAAGCATGTATAGCTAATGCTCTGTGCAGACAGCTGCTTGGGCCGCTTCTGCTTTCGTCGGCGGCGACGATAACGCCAAATTTTATATTAAAAAAAATCAATCATGATCGGATATTGTGAAATAAGCTTAAAAAATTATTCCTCGAATGGAATCATTATTTTTCAAGTCTTAACTCATTATGTGTATTTTCTTTCAGCACATAAAAACGCTACTATAATTCATTGGGCTATTAAAGGTATGTACTTTCAGTAGAAAGACCAAAAAGGGCTTCCGATCAATTTTATTCATGACGTTTATACTAAAATTTAGAATGATAATTAAAACAACTTCGTTTTTTAACGAATACTAATCAAGCTATTTAAATTTCTCAACGATTCGTTAGTTATTTTTAATAAATTGTTCTCTTAATACTTAGAACTTTAAAAAAATAAGATTTGTCTCAAGTTTAATTTTTTACCGTTTATATATGTAATATAGTATTTTACGAATTAAAATTACATTAACTATGAGTATTAGAATAATTTAGTAAGTTTACCTCTAAAAAAATGATAAATCACTTTCATATTACCTATTTAAAGCATGTGATAAATTTTTCGAATTTCATTTACAAATTTCTGCTATTCATCTGTGTAGGAAAGTTTTATTCACAATTGTATGTACTGATCATAATATCCCCAGAAATTATAGAAGTTTTTCTAATAGAATGGTGGCAATTGTATAAAATGCGTCTATAGTGCGCAAAAAATGTCATGAGCATAAATGCAATAAATTGCCGGAATTAACGTATATAGATCATTTTATATTAATGCAATATAAATGGGATGAAATTTACTCGAAAGTCCTATTATTTTTAGTATGTTCGTTACAGCTTCGATGGTTGTGCTATGAGTCCTTAAAGTGATTAGTAATTTTGTTAAAACAAGAGCCAGTGAGTTAAACAAAAAAATTATCTGTATGCGTTCTATAAATACACTTCGTAATATGTGCTGAGTTAAATTCGATTATTTGTTATCTGAAATCACATTATAACACGTCCGTGTATGTGCCAGAAGTCCTAGTGCAAGCAATCGTTTTTTTAACTGTTCTATCAATTTTTAATCTAATAGTTTTTTTAAGAAAAAATATTTTATAATAGCATTTTAGGAGGTAAAAAAAATAAAAATATTTTTTTATAAAACATAATTGGAATATCTTTGGATTTATACATTTTTCACTGTGAAATAAATCTATTTTTAGCTTTTTTCATAAATAAGTAATAAATTGCTAATCTAATAAGAAATTTTATGAATTTATATAATAGTTATTAATGCGATTTATTTTATAAATATAAAAAATTTGGGGGTTGGCGCGTGGCTAAGCCCCACTAGTATACATGTATACAATAGCGGCGATCCTGAATTGGTTCCCGGCGCATTTCTCCAGATATAATCATTATGAATTTGGTTCCCGGCTCATTAGAATTCATACTGGAGTTGGTTCCCGGGCATAAAAATGATGTGCAATGTCTTTCATACTAATATGTTCAATATATTTTATGTGCAAAGGTGAAATCGTAGAATTATTTACAAGTTTCGACTGGTAAAAACTTTTTTGATACGGTTTGTACGAATTTAAAACGAGATATAGATCCGGTTT
>JAPYYV010009086.1:0-12151 GCA_030522625.1 Copidosoma aretas | reverse complement strand
TGTACTACTCAACATTCTACTGTACTATTTATGTTACCTGCTTATATTCCACACATCGCGCCTTAGGAACCAATTTGACCATGCGCTTTAATGACTCGGAAACCAATTTAACCATAAGCCCTAATGACTAAATTAACGGCGGGAACCAATTTGACTTTTTTCATGAATTTGGGAACCAATTTGTCTATGCCCGATAAGTAAGGTTTTCGAGATGACAAACGCGTGAAATAAATATTGTACATTCATATTTATCGAAACACAGTGGAAAATACAACCAATACTAAATAGTAAGGTTGTTGCAGGTACAAATTATCATAACTTGATGCTGGATTCTATTAATTTTGTTATGAATTGAAACTTGATCATATTAATACTACGATAGTTTTTGTACTTATATACCTACACATGTGCAAGAGATATCAAATGTTATGCTTGAATTTACTAGTTTAAATACAAGAATTATTTATAATACACTAGTTTTTAGATTTCTTACCTCTATCAATTCAGTTAAATAATGGTACATCTATTCTATCATTAATAATAGTATGTGATAAAAAAAAGAAGCAAAACATATTCAAAGAATGATTGTTGTACATGAAGAGTAGAAAGTCAATACAATTATTGCCCCACATTCTTGAAGTGTTGCCCATTTCATAGATAAGTTTTACAGTTTCTTCTGAGTCATGTATGTTGTCTGTATTAACTGCAAGAGTGAATGATCGAGCCCATGCGAAAGATAGCTGGTCCGCTGGGAAAACGCTCACAGTTGCGGTGGCGATATTCCCCAGAGCTCTGCGTAACTAAAGCGAATCCATTTGTGAGTTAAAATCTACTACTACTTTACGATTTAAATATTTTTTCTAAATATCGTTGTATTTCGTGTACGGTACACAATTTATAGTCGTGGTGAGCGGTGTCGTGAAGCGCACTTTGATTTATACTGTTCCGTTTTTAATCAAATTCCAATGGCATACAAAATGTGACGAAAGGTGGGGCGTTACGTCGAATATAAGCAAACAAAATTCCTTAGAATAATCTTTTACATGAATGTTTTTTCCTCCGTTTATATCGTAAATGCTGATCCCGGAAAATAAAGTATGATATGATTGTACAAACATTTGTAGTTCTCCTGTGAAATTTTATTGTAGCGGCTAACTCGGTACATGTACACTGTCTGCGTATAACGACAAAAAATTTATAGTAGATGTCGAAAGATAAAAAGATTTTATTATTGATCCCCGTTTAATGCTTTATTTGTCCGCAAAACCTAAAATAATTATTTTCGGAAGTTAGCCAAGTATTACATTATCCAAAATATAACCCCTAATACCGCTATAGAACGTTAAAAAATTGTCATCAACATGCGTAGTAGGATTTTTTGCATGGGTGTTTGTCAGAGTTTTTGCAAGTGCGATCAATGCAAGTTTTTAAATTTTTAAATGACGCGTTCTACCACGGCTGCCTTACCATCAAGATTTCGGGCAACTGAAAATTGAATATTATTTTATTTCGGAAATCGTTGAATTTGCTCCCCAAAAACTTAGTCCCTCGGTCCATTTGTAACATGGAGGGAATGCGAGACTGATTATTTTCAACAGTTTTCTTAAAACCTGCAGTTATACTTTGACAATTTTTATCATCCAGTGGTTGTACCTATACACATTTACTCAGCATTTCTATTACGTGTAAAATAAAAGTCACTTCATCGCTGTAGTTTTTAATGACGTCGCGGTCGATTGAATAATATCACCCTCCCACAACTTATCTCTCGCGTTAATATCGTGAAATACCCGTAAAAACTTTCGTTGGATAGTTTTGTATAATGTGTAGTTAGCGTGTTCTTGCATCTAGTCACAAATGTTTTCTGATAACATTTTATTCTTATTAACCCTTTCTAAATTACGTGCATCAAAAAATGCTACTTCACTGTGTTGGCCAAAATATTGTTTTTTTAACACCTCTAGTACTTGTTATATCCTATCAAGCTTCTGCCACTACTCAAAGTTGGTACAGAGCATTATATCATGCTTGCAAAGCTTATTACGTTATACAGTTTTTTCCATAGATGATACAAAATTTCCGTTCTAATATGTGTCATCGTCGTCTATCGATTTTGAACTGCTTCGTTTATCCAATAATCATACATTGTTTCCTACAAGCACACGATAAATGTTAAGCTATCGAAGCACTCTAGCAAATGTTTTGCCTCCTACAGACTTTAAATTGTTCCTTTGTTCAACTGTATCATAAATTAAAGCAATAATATTTAACTCAACGATTTGTCGACCTTTATAAACCACAGCACCCGTAGCTTCCTAATTTTTATTATTTCTGTTCTCTTTCAATTGATTTAAATCCAACATAGATTCTTGTTGCTACACAACAGGTACAGTGCTGATGATTACTTCATCGCTTATGCCGTGATCCTCTGTAGGTAGGTTATCTTTGACCTCGATTTGCGATGATTCTACAGGCTCACGATTTTCATCAAAATAGTATAAATATCTGTGAAGTGCTCTTTAATATTCCTTCAATTTATTGTATTTGTTAGCTCGTGAATCTAAATCTGGAATTTTTTATTGCATCATTAAGTCGAATTCATTTATCTCTGACAGCCCGTGTATTTTGCAAAACTGGGTGTATAAAAAAAATATTTGCAGCAGTAATGCTATCGCTTGCTACACTGTAAGTATAATCTCCCTTGTATCTTTCGAGATGATCGTTAGAGAGTAAAATTATTTTTCTCGCTGAGTTCACTTTTTTTTTTCTATTGAAAAATTATAGATATTATTTCACTTAAAATTTGTTGTAATATGGATCGTAAGAAATCATTTTCCTTTTAAACTTAAACTTTGTTTTTTTTTCACGAATTTTTATGTATATTTTCACCAATTTATGGTCAAAAACACTTTTGAATTTTTTTAAATTGTACCTTCGACTATATTTTATAATAACAATACCTTTAAGTGTGTTTAAAACACACTTTAACAAACAGTCGATCAATTTCTTGTGAGCTTTTTTAACATTGCAGCTCTCTATTCTTTATTTAGATGAGCTAGGGCTTCTAAAATCTTAATGTCCTTTTTTTAGAAGGAAGCTCCGTCGACCTGCCGACGAGTTTGATTAGTCCACCATCTTTGCGATGCAGACAGTTTCATGATGTTATGCAAACTAATAGATACACGTCATTACTCTCCGTCTTATACAAACCTATTCTAGGTGTCCAAATGTACAAGTTGCATATTTAGGCAGGTAAACGTATTGATGCTCGTCGTCTGAAAATATGCATGTTTGAGATCGCAGATCGTCAAAAGTATTTTGCTTACAATCTACAAAAATAGAACAGTGCCCTTTTGCGTTTGCGTCTTGATATGACTGTAGAATAAACTTGGAATTTTCGGGGAATAACTGTCGAGCCAAATGTTTCTTTTGAGCGCGATTGCACGGGTTTTTGAATATGACAATGTACAAAGGGTTGAGACTTACAACTCACAAATGAGTAGGCCTGTAAAAAAATTTTTGCGTTATTAAAATCACGATGATGTTTTTGTGATGGCTGCCCTTTGTCAATAGATCGACAACAATGTTATTCGAAGATTTGTGCTTCAAATCATCGATGATTACAAGTTTTTTACGGTAAGGTTCTTTCAAATAATGCTTAGGTTCCAGCTCACCCTAGCAAAACTTATTTTGTTATCCGTTTTTCAAAAAATTTTCACTTTTGAAATAGTCTTGCTGGTCGGCATAATAAAAGAAAACGTCACGTAGGACATGTGATGCAAAAAGTTTGAAAACCTTTAGACAAAAACTGTTTTTCCACAGCCTGTTGGGCCGCATATAATACTTGTCAAGGAATGTTGCCAGTGAGTATTTACTCTGACACTGAATTCATACTTATTTTATTTTAAAAAGCATGTACAATAAATACTATTTTTAAAACGCATACCTACGAGCTGGAGAGTAGCTGTGGTGGTGGTGGCAGGAAAGCTACAGCATAGCTAGCTGTTATGTATGCACATACATATGCAGGTTGATTATCAGCTGATTCATTCCTGCATGCACTGATCTAGTTTCACTCTGTTCTGTGCTACAATATGGGTAGAAGTTACACATACACAGATGTATACAGCGTATGGCTAGTTTTTATGGATCAAAGTTAGCTGAAGTGTTTCTGCGCGTTCAACAAACGCTGAACTCTTCTTTTTTGGCGATTCCTATAACTAGCTGTTATGCATGCTACCGACCCCAAAACGCTACCCAAGATATCCAGGTAATCAAATATAAATAACGGGGCACACAGACTCGAGCCGAGGACCCCTCGATTGGCAGTCGAATGACCTTCCGCTTAGCTATACACCCAACTATAGTATTTGCTATGGTAACCATTCAAATATTAAAGGAACATTTTTACTTACCTAGGTACATATCAATAACACGCAGTTAGTTTTGATTTGATGTAAACGGCTAGTGCGACTCTGCGAGCATAGCTACGCTCTCTCTCCCTTTCTCAAGTATTTTCTTAGTTATCTTAAAGGAGAACAGCAGTTACAATCAAGAAAGCCTTACCGGGTGAGATATTTACACATCAGCTGTCAATACTTACAAGTGGTAGCTCTTCTTTATGTTTTTAAAGATGCAAATCCTCGATAGCTTAGTTGGTTAACGGTCTCATTGGCATAAAATAGATAGTTTGTCTTGAGCTATCAAGGGTAAGCATTTTTATTTTTTAATAATTTCGTTAAATTAATGTATAATTTAGTCGAAAATGTTAAGAATTTCAGGATACAAAATAGAAATGAAAAAACCAAATATTAGTGTACACAATGTAATTGTAAAAATAGGGTGTGTCTTATATAGTGTCTAATGTTAAAAAATACCATTTTTAGACAAAGTCTGTGTGTGTGTGCGTGCGTGTGTGTATGCGTATGTGCATATAATCAATTATCTCTCAGGAACCCACTGGTAGATTGCAATGATTTTTGGCTTAAATTTTTTTTCTACCTTATCTTTATAGTAGCTCGGAAAAAAGAATTTAAGTTTTTTACCTTACTAAGGTTTTTAAAACGATTGTTATGGTCAAAAATATATCTTTAACTTTTTTAAGGGTAAAATAAATTGAATCTTAATTTCTAGATACGATCATCTAATAGAGCATCTAAATAGCTCAATTTATTATTTTTAACCACCTTGATAAATTACTTTATTCTGTTTGTATCGAAGAAATACTGAGATTTCCGTGGAAAATTGCTCATATCTTAGAAACCATTCAAGTAACTTTGATGATTAAAGGATTAGAATGTTTTTTTTTATATCTTTGTTATAATTTGAAAAAAAATTGGAGTTTTATACCCTATTAAGGTCGATTTTTTGCGTTTAAAAAGCGGTTTCTTGCTATTCTTAGGTTTCAATTTTTTTAAATCAATTGCTTATAAGTTGTACATCATAAAGCAGTAAAATAACTTCATTTAAAATTAAAAATAATTGTTTTACGTTATGTCGTTTTTTTATTAAAGAAAGTCTACAATTTCCTTCTTGAATCTGTCATATCTTAAAAACCCTCTAAATGATTTCGATGATCAAGTGCTAAAAATTTTTTTTTTTATATCTTCATATAGGTTTAAAAAAAATTGGACGTCTTACACCCTATTAAGATTTTTATAATGACTTTGAATGCTAAACATTTTTTATTTGATTTTGTAAATAGTCACATTTTGTAGATAATTAATTTAAGTTACAAAACAGTTATATTACTTATTATTATTTCAGTAATAAGTTCCAATAATTTGTAAGATTGTTTTTATTTCGAAAACAATTTTTAAATATTTTTTGTTTTTTTCGGGTAAAAGTTATTATTAAATTCTCAAAATAATTTCACATCATGGAGCATGTTCATAGCTTTTTAACATGTTAAATTATTTCATTATTGTATTTTTTTTTAATAATTGCAGAAGAGTGTTGTTAAAGTAGCTATGTGCTAGTTTATTACCAGCGGTTCTTATTTTTAAGTATTTTGAAGAAATGACGAATTTGTGGAATATCGTGAACTTTGCATGCTTATATCGAACCAGTAAAGATTGTTTTATTATTATTACGTACATAAACTCTAATAAGGTTTTTAGTTAGAGTACCCAGGTAGGATTTGAAATAATTTATCTTGACATGACCATCGTACCGCTCGATTCTGTGCACTTTCAGTGTATGGTGATTGTTACATTCTTTTACGTCGAGGGTAAATCATCAAAAGCGCAATAGGCTTTAATCAGCCAATTTTTGACGATGTATTCTTGTAATGACACCACTGCAACTTCTTTTGGGATAAAATGTCTTTTAGCATCGTAAATTCCTTGAATATCTCTAATAAAATCCATGTTGTCAAACTTTACACTTCTTTGTAGTCCTTACTTCCAGGAAAATATTTTTCGTTTAATGAATATCGATTAGAAGTATTTTTTAAAGGGACGCGAAAAAAGATCTAATTCTTTCTTCTTGTCCTCTTTCATGATGAGGGGCTCCTTCTCTTCTGGAAATCTCTTTTCGTTCTTACCACCTTTTTACATTTTGCAATACTGATGGAAAAAACGTAACCAAATACGTATTTATATGAATCCTCAGCAGTGGTGCCTACATCCTGCCACTTTATGTAATTAATATATCTCCTCATTTATATTACTCTTACCACCAAAACAATCCTTACCCTAAAGTAACCGCCATCATGACTCTTGGTATTAAAATATACACAGAAAAGATTATAATTATGGGATGATAAGAGATACAGAACATGTTCACATTAGACAGAGTTAGCAATTTTTTTTGTTATGATATTAAGTTACAAAATTACAGTTAGTTTCGCGACATATTATAAGTGCTAAGCGACTTCCTTACACCAATCGTTTTGACAATCATTATCTTGCATTTATAAAATATGGATATCAAGTATTTTTCTCATCCCAATTACATATAAAATTTCGCTTTCACTTATTTTTCAAAATTCCTGCCATGAAAATCACTTGTTATCCCTTAATAATCAAAAACATCAGATGGACCGAAAATCCCCACAAATTTAACGCGAAAAAAAATAGTCACCTGCTGCTTTGCATATAATTTTTCTGACGGAACATTCGGCGTTTGCATTTCATACGATAGATTTCCATTATCTTCCATAAGAGGCGATTGTTTTCGACTTTCTTAGCTCTACTTAAGAGTGAAATAAGGAGTCCTAAGCTAAACATTGTAATGGGCGTCGAAATACCGGGAAGCCTGAAAATTGTGGGATCTTACATCCTTTATTAATGCATGCACATTACCATATGTTGCAGAATATACGCATATCCTGCGAAATTTCTGTAACAGATAAATATAAGCGTTCATCGAATTTCATCGACACAGATGATTGACTTGTATTCATCTTAGCTTAGGATATTGTTTGCTTCGTTTTTATATTTCGCTAAATTATTCCGATAATTGAAATACAGTACTTTTACAACATGATCATTGCGATACTTATACATCAGGGCATCAACAGCCCGTTTTTCGTCAAACGACAGGCTTTATGTAAAAATTCTCCCAATCTAACATTGTTAAACTTATGCACGTTTAAATAAATATCGTACCAATGATCATCTAACTCATTGTCACTATCAAGATCGTCGAATACACGTTTCTGCAGTTATAATGTGACTTTTGATTAGTAAAAATAGCTAACTATTTTTAATTAATCCAAATTCATGTCAATAGATTCCTTTACTTTGAAAATATGTTCATACAACTCGCGATTTGCCGTCCATGAGCCTTTGACTTTGAGTTTTACTAAGAAATGACGATTCATGTGCCACGATAAGTATTTCAACGAAAATTTGTATGACGGATGATAATCACAAGTTGGTACACGACGATAGTCACGAGAACAATTGCAAACTTCCTCTCTGGTAGCATATTCGATTAACCGTACTGTATCCAATACAAGACAACAAAAATAATTTCTCAATTTTTATTTGATCGTAGGGATAAGATAACGTTTTTGAAATAAAGCGAATTTTTTTTAAAACTTTGGCACAAGTTTAGTCTTTGTCGCGGGTAATGACTTCACGCGTGCTGGATTTCCTTATCATCGCATTTTTTATTTTTATTGTATTGTCTGGATCTGTATTATTTTTATCACAACAGTCAATCTTACCTACAATTGGATTTCCACCAATTTTTGTACTGTTTTTTAATCCCCTTAACTTCACACGCATCATGAATTCCACCCGTAGATGTTCGAACACTTTACGCGTAGAAATTGGGCCTCCAATGACGAAGGTATCTACACTTTTAAACAAAAGTAGGACAATATACGCTTAAAAGTCGGAAATACAAGGTGCTAAATAATAAATTAGGTCATTTCATCTTTTGAAAAGTAGAAAAAATCTATTTTATACTTTTTAAAAGTAGAATTTCCAGTTTACGCACTTATTAACATTATCATAAACTGTATCTTTGTTCAGTCCTTCTATGAGATGCATGAAGATACTGTTAACACTATAAATCTATGAATATAATTGGAAGTTTTAGAATCGACATTAGGCATAACTCGATACACTGTTCTTATTCTTCAAAGGTCTGAATTCTAACTTAAAAGAGTATACCTATTATGTTCTATTTTTTAGAAAGTATAAACTAGCTGTTTTAAAATTTTGAGCGCTCATCTTCCTATTTTTGGTTAACAGTATGTACGAAACCTTCTTATAGGTCTCTAATTCATCTGCCAGCTGTCCCAGCAACGACCCTGTCGGTAGTTGATACTGAGGAAAAGACTCGTTTGGTGTTAATATTCTAAATACGAGTACATCTTTTAAAGCGGCTGCGCTGTCGTGTATGCGGCTATGGCCACATTTCTGCACGGAGACAAAAGTACCGCTTCCTTGTTATACCGCCATGATACGTACACGACGCTATCATTAGCAGGGTGACAACGTTCTATACATTTTTTATCGTCGTATAATACCTTTAATAATTAATTCTTTATAATTATTTATTAGCCCGACTATTTTAGGGTAGATTTCCACGTTGACCAAACTTACCCCAAAATGAATTTGAGCATAATTTTGCGACGGATCGGATACCCTGATTTTTTCCATATTATTATTAATAAAACTAGCTCCTTTTTTTTGTAATCGTTCACATATTCTAATGTATAGCTTTCTGTATTTACCGAGCTAGGTCACTTGTTTGCTTCTTGCTTAATTTTTTAAAATGTATCGATATGTTCTGTAAATAATCCTCCTGTACGTAAATATAAGCATATTAAGCATATCCGTATTTCAAATGATATCGGCTTTCATAAACCTATATCCGAGTTCTAAGGCTTTTTTAATTTCCACGGATACCCATGTGCCGTAAAAAGCTCTATCTAGGATAGATTCGTGAACCCACTACTCCTAAGCTAAGGTTTTCATACACGCATGGTATAGACTGAAAAACAAACGACTGCTTATTTTTGTCAGAATTACAGGGTGAAACACATTTCGTAGTGACAAGATTGTGCACTTCACTAAATTTTCAACGTTTCCCTAAATTTGTTGAAATCTTCCCTCGATAATTTTAAACATTTACACCCTACATAAATTTTAGTGTGTTTTATTGGAAATATACCGGTCTTAGAAATATAAGGATCGAGTGAGCATACATCTAAATATTGAATTTTATCATTGTTTTTACCGCATACCTCGTAACAATATTTCCGGTTTAGCCACCGTAGAACGCATCTGGAAGATTTACAATGTTGTTTTGGGCTATAGGGTGACTTTAAATGTACTTGATAATCTCGTTATTATTTTTCTCGAATTGATCAAAATCATTCTCCCACATTTCAACTATTTTTTACCCGTACTCTCGTATTTTTTAACTTAATTTAATAGTATTTTCAAACTGTTCGATGTAGGAATACTTATTATTTAATTTTTTAACAATAAGTGCATCCGTGGAAATAGCAAACGTGGAACTAAAATACGGTTCCTTTTGCCGCCTACTCTCGTGGTTTCAAAGAATCATCTACGAGATGGCCTCCTATTAAACGATATTCTCGCGATCTACCTGCATGGATGATTTCTGTATTTTACATTTATTCCTCCACCAAAGCCATTTTATACATTGTTCGGAAAACTGTTCCTCTCTCGTATTTCGGTCGCCGGTATAAAACCTATTGTATCTTTCTTTAGAAAAAATTTTCTGTGCAGTTAAGAGCACGCTATCGCTATTGTTACCCTCTCAACAAAGGGATTGAATTTTTCAACTTTTATAACAAATTTGTCCGAAAGAAGTGCAGGCCTAATGTAGTATTTTTACATCTTGCAGGACTTATTCTTTAGAAAGATAAAATAGCAATATTTTATATTTTCTAAAAAATGAATTTTTTCATTTTACATTTTGCAAAAAACGAAAATTATAATTTCGTCTTTTGAAGAGACTCAGTTTTGGGATTTATACTTTAGAAAGATCAAATAGCATGATCTCATCTTTTCAAAAACATAAATTTCTTATTTTATACTTTACAAAACACGAAAATGAAAATTTCAGCTTTAAAAAGTCTAAATTGTAGGATTTATACTTTAAAAAGATGAAATAGCATAATTATATCTATTTATAAGATCTATTTTTTCTCAATTTATACTTTTCAAAAGAGTAAATTTATCATTTCATACTTTACAAAAGACACAAATTAAAATTTCGTCTTTTAAGAAGATTAAATTGTAGGATTTATACTTTATAAAGAAATAATAGCATGGTTTTAACTTTTAAAAAGAACAATGTTTCTCATTTTATAGATTACAAATGACGGAAATTAGAATTTCGTATTTTAAAAACACTAATTCGTAGGATTTATACTTTAGAAAGATAAAATAGCCTGATTTTAAATCTTTACAAAAAAATGTTTCATTTTATACTTTACAAAAGACAAAAGTTAAAATTTCGTCTTGTAACGAGACTAAATTGTATGATTTAAACTTTAAAAAGATAAAATAGTATTATATTATCTTTTTATAAAAAAAAATCTCTTATTTTATACGTTACAAAAGACGAAAATTAAAATTTTGTTTTCTAAACAGACTAAATTGTAGGACTTATACTTTAAAAACATGAAATAGCATCATTTAATATTTTCAAAAGAATAAATTTGGAATTTAATACTTTAAAAAAAACTAAAATTAAAATTTTATCTTTGATAAAAACTAAATTGAAAGAGTTGTACATAAAAAAGATAAAATAGCCTGATTTCACCTTTAAAAAAAAAAGATTTCTCATTTTATACTTAATAAAAAACAAAAAGTAAAATTTCATCTTTCAAAAACACTAAATTAAAGGATTTACACTTTAGAAAGATGAAAAAGCCTGATTTAATTTTTTCAAAAAAACGAATTTCTCATTTCACACTTTTCAAAAGAGTAAATTTCTCATTTTATACTTTTTAAAAGACAGAAGTAGAAATTTCGTCTTTTAAAAAGACTGAATTGTAGGATTTATGCCCTAGAAAGTTAAAATAGCAAGATTTCATATTTTCTAAAAAACAATTTTTCTCATTTTATACTTTACAAAAGACGAAAATTAGAATTTCGTCTTTTAGAGAGACTGAATTATAGGATTTATACTTTAGAAAGATGTAATAGCATGATTTTATATTTTTAAAAGAACAAATTCCTAATTTTATACTTTACAAAAGACAAAAGCTAAAATTTCGTCTTTTAAAAAAATTAATTTAAAGGATTTATACTTTAGAAATATAAAATAGCCTGATTTTATCTTTTTAAAAGAATTAATTTCTTATTTTATACTCTTTAAAAAAGTGAATTTCTTATTTTATACTTTTTACAAGACATAAATTAAAATTTTGTCACTTAAAAATACGAAATTGTAAGATTAATACATTAAACAGATGGAATTGCATGATTTTATCTTTTTAAAACAAGAAATTTTGGATTTTATACTCTACAAAATACAGAGAATAAAATTTTATCTTTTAAAAAGACTAAATTAAAAATGTTATACTTTAAAAAGATAAAATAGCCTAATTTAACATTTAAAAAAAAAAAAAAAATTTTTCATAATTTAAAAAAAACGAAAAATAAAATTTTTAATTTTTAAAATACTAAATTAAAATATTTTTACTTTAGAAAGA
>JAPYYV010009085.1:0-13116 GCA_030522625.1 Copidosoma aretas | reverse complement strand
ATTTTTATTTCTCATGAGCGAAGAAAAAGAAAAGAAATTGTATGAGTTTGGGAAATGTTATAGATACAAGATTTATTGATAAAAAAGATTTTTTCAATTCACTGATAGTACTTATAATATGTCTGGAATGATATATCAATATACACGATAGAATATGAATATATTCTATTGACGAAACACAAGACACAAGTCATCCTAGTCCAGTGAGTACGACAATTTTTATGAATTAAATTCTTCATTACTTACTTAGGAAAGTATACAAATATCAAAAATACATATATATATTAAACTTTAAATTATAAAATAAATAGAATAAAAATAAATTTTTTCGTTTCATAAATATAAAAATTATATTTCTATTATAATAAAATTTACTATGTTCGAAAGCAAATTTTCATCAAATCGCCATAGTAAAGTTTAGTATAATCTGGTTTTACTATGTAGCATACTTAGTAAATATTATAATATGGTGAGTACGTCTCAGCTTTACTAAAAAATATAGTAATTTTTATTATAGTTATAACAAATTTTCTAATACCACTTCTCTCAGTGCAGGTTGTAAAGTAACGGTTCTGGACGTTACACCCCCCTCCTTAAACTGTTACTAGGGCTTCTAAGCTTGTTAATGGAGAACTGGTAACAGTACGCTGCATGATTATGTTTCGCGCATTCAACTCTTGCTGTTTCGTAATTGTGCGTGTTATTATTTAAGATTAGATTATTAACGAACTTAATGCTAGCTTACAACAATCTTATTGTGCTATTTTTATATTGGCTTACAATTAGTGGCAAAATATTAGGTTGGCAACGTACACTATAGGCTAAATGAATCTATGATACGAAATTATATATTTCCATATATATATATATATATATATATATACTTTTTTACATTGGTTCTTAAAACATAGGGTGCAGGGATAAGGTGTACGTGGTGTGGTAAGGATAGCAGCAGGTCAGTTAACCCCGAAGAATCGAGTGTCACCCTCTCTCTGGGTCAGTGTAGGTACACCTGTGATCGGTGCTATGGCTTTCTCCTGCTCTCGCAGTGGGCATACCTCTTCCATGTCTTGCCTCCTAATTGCTATGGCATCTTATTGGTTCTGGGGTTGTATGGCTCCTTGTTCTGCTTCGTTGTTACGATCTTCGGTCGATCCTCTGGCTAGGAACAGCAATAGGTGCGCAAGAGAATTCCCAAGTGCACCGAACACATGAATCAACCATCTGTATGTTTGGTGCAACAGATATCCGTTGATGATGGACTCAGCTATAGTTTTAAGAATATGCAGGATCATAAAAATGGCTGTGAACCCCGCACTGGCGTTGCCGAACGATAAGAATTTGCTTCAGAGACGTGTCCATGTAGAGGCCACTATTTCTTCCAGGGTGTTATTACTGAATAGCTTGAATGTTGATGTGTGCGTCCCGGTGGGCGGAAATCCATGCATCCCTCTTGAAATACTGTTGAGCAATGCTCTCTTTTCCTTGGGGAACATACTGCGTTCCCTAAGACGATCCAAGTCTCGGCTAGTTTATAT
Source organism: Copidosoma aretas (assembly GCA_030522625.1). Lineage (NCBI taxonomy): Eukaryota > Metazoa > Arthropoda > Insecta > Hymenoptera > Encyrtidae > Copidosoma > Copidosoma aretas. The sequence continues at coordinate 11,578 of JAPYYV010009085.1, read as the reverse complement.
ATATTATGTCGCTGGTTGCAAGATTTGCCCGAATCGGTGTATTTCCAGGTAGCGTTTGACATGGGTTTTAGGGCTCTCGGTGGTTGTACCTCTACGGGCACACCATTTGTTGTAAATTCTATAGAGAAGTGGGAACACCGCGTCGCATGTGATTTGGCTTCCGTGGGACTGTAAGATATCCGTCTTTGGTGTTGAAAATATGGTAGTCCCGTTAATGGTTACAGGTAGTTCCTCATAACACTCTTCGGTCCTGGCTACGTTGACTTCAGCTGGAATACACTCAATTATCTTAATAGCTTCTCCAGTTATGATCGCCATGAAATCTAGGCCTTTCATAATGTTCTATGCGAATAGGTCCGGTGATCTTTCAGCAATAGCTAGAGAGTTTTCTAATGCTAAACGCTCTACTCTGCAGTGTTGCATCATCATATATCTATACAGAGACTTCACTTGTGATCTTATATGCCACTCCACATATATGAATTTTTAGTTGACATATGAGAACAGATCCATGTCATCAGTATTTTTGCGGGTATTAGAAGTGAATGATTTTCCTCTCTCAGTTCCGAAAATTAGTAGCCTAGGGTGTTCGGTTGTCATTACCTTGTACCCGCAAATATCTTCTGATTTTATAGCAAGGGCGAATGTTACGTCATCCCATTGGAACGAATAGACAACTTGTTCATCTCTGTCTTCTGGATCATAGAGTCGGTCTGCTTGAACTTCAAACAGGATGTCGTATCGCTCAAGTTTACATGATGACGGGGGGGGTGGGTGTTTTTTTTCCGAAAAATCAAAATTCTGAATCGATCATTTAGAGGATATTGAGATCAAGAACGTACTTTAATTAAATATGTAATTCAAGTATAATTTCATAAAGAAAATAGTGTCAAAGAATTATACATGTCCGATATTTTTTTTTTTATATGACATTTAATGAATAACCGTAATTACGAAAATAAATATTCATATAGTCATTTATAAAGAAATGCTACACCAGATAACATTTTTAAAGATAATTTTCAAACTCCGAAAGTCCGGTAGTCCGAAAATTTTTAGTCGTAGAAAGTTTAATCAAGGAATGTAATTTTCTTTTTTTTACTTACAAATATGAAATCTTGGTTTTTATAAGCATAATATTCTGATTTTGTAGTACACGATTATTTTTTCTAAGAAAATTTTAATTATTATTGTTTCATTATTCCGAAATCAATAATAAATAATAATTTAGAATAATGCATACTTAAGACTCTCAAAAATACGTAAGGTCAAAATTCCGAATTTTCGAATGTGTTGTATAAAATGTAAATTTACACGCTTGTGATGAAAGTAGTGTGTACTATAAAATCTACTTTTAGAATAGTTATTCTATGTGCATTTTTCTCCTTTTGGCGCACGTCTTTGCGCGTTAGGGAACAATATGCTACCGCAATTTTTCACATTACTGTGTGCCCTTGGTAAGAGAGAACCATTTTGCTACTCCGTCATAAACGTTCAGCATTTGCGCCCTTTGCAGTATGGTATATTAATTTAATTGCGTACCTTTTTACTATAGTCTTACAATTTATGAAGTTAAGATCACCTATTTTATGATTTATTCTATTATAGTGCATAACACTAACTTGTATCTCTACCGAACGTCCTTCAAAGACAATGGAAAGATATGCAGGAGGGAGATGATTTATGTGAATGTATATTTTTTTATCTAGGTAAATAAGGCACTACAGAATGGAGATATAAAGTTCAATGATACGTTATGCGTTATAAATTATAATATTACGTCAAGAAAAATAGAATTTCTTACATGTTAAAGTATGTTTAATCAATAATGTATTATATTCTATTTAAAATAAAATAAGTATTGATTTAAGGGGATATGCTTTTTGAATAGTTATGAAACAAGAAGAGGAAATGTAAAAGTATATAAAAATCAATATTATAGAAAAAAAAAAAAAAATTAAAATATAAATATTAAGTGAAAATTTCACCATATCTTATGATGAACTTATATTCACAATCGATTCTAAAATGTTCAAAATATCCAAAAAAAAGGCTCATAACTGTATATGTAAAATAATGATTGCATATGTATCAATATTTACCATGAAGACGAAATAGAATCCTTATTAGTATTGAATAAGTAACAATTATTAGATATGTCAGTGAACTTATTTCGTTGTATTGACTATATTAAATTTGTTCTAATTTTAAGCGAATTTTTATGAGATCGCTTTAGTTATCTATGTTTTACGCATATGAGTAATACCACCAAACTTTGAAAATAAGTGTTACTAATTAATTCATACAATGTTGATGAATTAAATGAACCTTCATAAATATATAAATGTAAAGTATTATGTTCCAAATATTTAACACAACTTTTTAAGCAAAAGTTATTTAAGGCTTATTAGTATTAGGCTCGAAGGTGTACCGATTCAGTGACTTTCCAAGTATTACTAGGAGCTGTTCTATTTCTCTCTGCTTCAATAAAAAAAAAGTTATCTCCAGAATTTTATGAAAACGAAAATTAATTGTCTTAAATTATCTAATAACGTTGTTTAAGGCGCCTAGCATATTGAAGACAGAAAACATATGCAGAAAGACTTAGATAAATAAAGTACAAAAAATATACTGAAAAAAACAAACAAAAACAAAGGAAATGTTAATTATTAGAAATAAAGAAGGGATGAAAACAGACCTGTTTAAATTTAAATTAAATGCATTTGAAGTTTAAAACTAGGACATGGACCGAGAAGTGTGGTTCTCAACAAAAAAATGTCCCGGCACGGAAAAAAAACGGCAGGTCGGGAGCAAAGGACCGTTAAAGCAGTTTTAGGTTCAAGCAAAAGAGATAAGGTAGAAATTTTCAAACAAAGATTATTTTTCATTGATTAAATAATAAAATTATATTGCACATACGTAGTGGAGACTCGTGTATGAAAGGGGGGGACTCTCCGTTCCATGCCCCTCTGAGAGAAACCCCCAAACCTCCTAAAACCGTCTGATCTTTTAAAACCCTTACCACATTTTTTACAAATTTTTTTTGTCCTTCTTTAGGAGTTAATATATGTCTATTTAAATGTCTCGATCTATTAAAACTTTTTTTACATTCAACACATTTAAATCATTTTTCCTTACTATGTTCTTTGAAAAATGAGATTTGTCTGAAGTTTAATTTTATACTGTTTATATCTTTAATACATTATTTTATACATTAAAATTACATTGAATATAAGTATAAAAAAAAATTAAAAAAGAATTCCTGTGAAAACGTACTAAATTACTTTAATGTAACAAATTTTAAGTCTGTAATAAATATTTCAAATTTCATTTACAAATTTTACAATACATCGAGTAGAAAAATTTTATACATAATAACCTTAACCTTTGGAATTTACGCAGTCAAAATATTCTAAACAGTACAGAGTATCTTTAGCTGAAAAAAAATCATTAAATCACTAAAAATTATAAAACCTTTTCAAATCGAATGGTGGTAATTGTATGAAATGTGTAAATAGGGCTCAAAAAATGTAGAGGGCATAAATGCATTCAATCGACGAAATTATTGCACTAATATAAGTATATAGATTATCTTATATTAACGTAATATAGATGCGATAAAATTTATTCAAAAGTCCGATTATTTTTAATATATTCGTTATAGCTTTTACAGATGTTCTATAACTATTTAAAGTAATGGTAACTTTAAAAAAAAAGCCAGTGAGTTAACCCAAAAAAAAAAAGATATCATATTTTTTCTATATAAATGCATTCGGTAATATTATGTGCTAAGTTGAGGTTGATTTCGAAACATTTTCAAGTTGAGGTTGAGTTAGAAATATTTTCAAAACAGCATTAAAAAAAAAAAAATTTAATTTTTATAAATAAAAAAAATTAAAATATATTTCAATAATCATTTTTTAAATTAGAGAATAAAGCAATTACAAGCCTCTTTAATAAATAAGAGAAAAATTGATTATTATTATAAGAAATTTTATACATTAATATGATAATTATTAAAATGATTTATCTTATAAATATATATGATTGGAAAATGGGCAAGCAGAGCGCGCAGGTAGGTGAATGTACATATGAAATAAATATCACAAAAAAATAGGACAGGTTACGTAATATAATTATACAGGTAGCAGAGGAACTAAAAATGATAAAATTTATAAAGCTACAAATCATTCCAAATTGATAAACAGGATTCCACAATAATTAAGCAAAAAAAATGGATCATAGATAAATTCTTAGAATACTAAAAAAACAAAAGAGAGAGTAAAGATATAATTAAAGACTAACGCAAAATGCATAAATAGAATAATAAGAGATGAAAAAATTAAACAAACCTAAGAAAACGAAGAAAAGTAGCAGATATCAAAATTCAAATGACTTTTGAAGAGCTATTAAAAAATTAAAACAGGAAAAAAAAGGGATGGTAACAAGGAGAGAGGCATACAAAAATTAAAAAAATTAAAAGCACAGAAGAAGACAGAATTGTGGAAAACTGTTTCAAGAGTCAGCAAATAATTTTGATCATTAAAATTCAAAAACATACTTTATAGCTTATAGACTAACACACATACTATCAAAAAGTGGGAAATAGCAAGAATCTATCAAATTTACAAGGATGGCAAGGAGTAGAAGGACGTTAAAACTACAGGAGAGTGGCGTTTTTAAATGTAGAATTCAAGATATTAGCAATTACAATCGTTGAAAAAGTAGAAAAATAGGTCGAGGAGTGTAAAATAATAAAGAAGAGTCAGGCTGGCATCAGAGCAAAAAGAAGAACAAGGTGCCATATTTCTGTACTAATTAGTTTAATTGAAAATGAACTAAAGGAAGGGGGCAATCAAGTATATGCTGTGTTCGCAGAGTTTAAAACAGAATTTGAAAACATCAATAGAAAAATGTTCCAGGTCAAATTATATATGAGAGAGACAGGTATAAAAATGAAAAAATTTTGAAAAGAATCTAAAAATGTAAAAAAAAACAGGTAAGTACGGTCGGAGGCAAAAATATTTACTTAAAAAAAGGGGGGGTAGGGCAAGGGTGCCTATGTAGCTTGGTAATTTTAAGTTTATTTATAGAGACTATAGACGATAAGTGGATGTTAAATAATACAGGAGGAGTAACAGTCAACAAACTCAAAATTTACTGTCTTGAATTATCTGATGAGGTCATTTTAGGTGCCTAGCAATTTAAAGACAAAAAAACCATGCAGAAAGACTTGGATAAATATAGTATAAAAAATATACTGGAAGTAATCACAAAAAAAAATATCTTCATTTTCAGGAATGAAAAATGATAAGAACAGATCTGTTTCAATTTTAATTGGAGGCATTGGAAGTTTTAAACGAGGACATGGACCGATGGACCCAGGAGTGTGGTTCTAACAAAAAATTATCGTGGCACACAGAAAAAATCACACGTAGGGTGCAATGGGCAGTCAAAGCAGTTTTAGGCTTAAGCAAAAGATCTAACGTAGAAAGTTTAAATTAAATATTATTTTTCATGGAGTAAATGATTTAATTATATTGCACTTATTTAGCTTAGACTTGCCTATGAAACAGAATAAAAATATGTAGAAAGAAAAGAAGGCAAATTCAAAATTTCAAGTTAAGTTTAGGTGCAAAGACAGAAGTATATCTACGGAAGCTGGAGGCGGGCAAGGTAGGCATGAATATGGGAATGAAAAAAAGGGGAAAAAAAGATTCAGATTCACAAATATCATGTTGGGTTTAAATGCAAACACACCAGGATATATATGAGAAATGGAGACGGGAAGGGTTAGCCTAGAAATAGGCAAAAGAAAAAGGGAATAAATTTATTTTTTGGCACATAATAATAATGAACAAGAGCAGATGGCCTTATTTATGCCTAATCGCAGAATTCACGGACTTAATCAATAAAAATCATACAAAATAGACAAAGAAGTTAAAGTTTTATGTGAAAAAGTAGAGGATGGGAAAACGTAGGATTCATAAAAAGAGCAGCAAAGGAAAATAAACTTGAGATATCAAAGATTTGTACAACGGAAAGGAAGACTTTTGTCAATCAGAAAATACAAAAAAACTATAAGGTAATCGACAACTCTATCATCCGTAAAATGAAAAAAAAAAAGAAAAAAGCAGAGAGAAAAATAAAGCAAAAATAAAAAGATATAGGTGAGTTTAAAAGTTTTTAAGTGATAGACTGTAGGATCTGGAATGAAAGAAAAAAAATGTATAAAACACACATTGCTATGTAAAGAGAAAAAAAAACAACAAATGAAATAATAATATCAGTCAGAAATATAGGATTAAAAGATAATGGAGAGATATGCAGGAGAAAGATATTTGATTTGAAAATATAAGATATTTATGCAGGTAAATAAGGCACAACAGTAAAGATTGAAAGTACAAAAACATGTTATGCGTTATAAATTATAATATTATGTAAATGTAAAAAGAAATTCTGACACGTTGTTGTATATTTAATCAATTATATAAGTTACCCAATTGAAAATAATATTTGTACTAATATAAGAGGATAAGAATTTTTAATGGTCATGAAACAAACAAAGAAAATGTAGAAGTATATAAAAATCTACATAAGAAAAGAGAAAACAATGAAATAAACAATTCACATTTACAAATATTAAGAAAGAATTTCAAAATAATATCTTATTATAAACTTACATCCATAATTTATTCTAAAATGACCAAAAATAATAAACGAAGGCCCATAACTATTTCTGTAAATATAATGATTGCGTAAATATTATATGCATATGGGTGATTCCGCCAAACCTTGCACTATTTGCATCCAAAATGTTCGGATTTCGAAAATTAATTTTTCTAAACTATTATGCGTTATGTATTGTCATTACACCATAAGAAATCGATGTTACATAATTTCCGAACTGGAATTGTCACAGGTACTGTTTAAGTTACACCAGACTACTTAAAAAATGCCTTTTTGACAAAAAAAACATTTTTTATCGTATTCTCTGGACAAAAATAGAGATAAAATATTTTCAGACATTTTTCTCTAAAGTCAATCGTATTCGAGTGAAAAATTTCTAAAGTTTGAAAAAATATATGTATGTATCCAAATTTTTAAACTTTGCGAATTTTTTACTCGAAAACTATTCATCTTAGAGAAAAATATCAATAGACAAATTCTTCTTACTTCAAACTAAAGTATACGAAAAAAAATCTTTCAGTCATAATAGTTTGATCCTGCACTTACAAATTTGTTAATTCGCCATTACTGAACACATTAAAGTACATCACAAGCGCCAGACTAGAGTCGAATGATTGGATTGTATCGGGCATACTTTCCAACAACGTAAAAAACACCCTAACTTGGTGCAGAGCACGAAAAAAGGTTTACGCATTTTTTTTCTATTTATTGACAATACTGCGGTTACGGATCTGACCGTTACGGAATTGATATTTCATCTTCAAAGCTCTCCCATTTCTTTGCGATTGAATATTATGGCTTATCCTTAAAAATGGCTCTTATGGCAACTGAACTCGTCAAATGAAGACTTCAAGAAAAAGGTCTATAATTTTAAGTATGTGCACCAAGAGAGCGTTTAATTTGCTTGTTTTCGCTCATCATAACGTGTTATAACGAAATTTTCGATTTGAACAGGTTACGGATCTGACATTTCGACCCTTAAATGATCTGCAGATCAAAGCGTATACTTTAAAATCAGGTCTTATAGGGTGTAACAGTTGAGCACCACCACTACACGTACGTTGGCATCCATAGGGTTACCTATTTCACTCTTAATTCTGCGCACGAGACCAGGACACCAATAGTGCAAGTTTCGCCGGGATGACCTACATACATATGAATCAATATTAACCTTAAATACCAGTTAGAGTCATTATCAGTATTAACTTATTAACAATTAATTGATAAATTAGTAAACTCATTTCATAAATTGACTGTATTTGTTCGAATTTTTAGCAAATAATTATGAAATCGCTTTGGTTATCTATGTTTGTACGCATATATGTGTATTAAGAAATAAATTTTTATATTTATTATTCAGACATGAGAATAAAAATATTGCAATATGGGGGTTGGCGCGCGAAGCGCGCAGGGGGCAAAGCCCCACTAGTATATACAGATAACTCTGGGATTATATAAGATAACCGTTGATAGCATCCTTCCATGTATACAATAATTTAATTGAAGTTATACTTCTATATGACCGTTATGCAGGACAGTAAATCAATGATTTCCAATTATTTCCTCTTAAAAAATATGAAACGTAAGTGAATTTCCGATTTCTAAAAAAATACCTTTTTCCACCGGATTGAAACTCGTGATCTCGTGAATACGAGCCATGTACCGTGTCGACTTATCTGCGAGCTACTTCTGTTAGTAAGCTATACATCACTACCTTTTATAGTTCAGTTTCTAACTCACTTTTAATTTAAATATTGAATTTATTACTGTTAATTTATAAATTTGCTTAAATATTTGTTGATTTACATTAATAAACTATCAAATAATTAATTTAATAAGTTATTCAAAACATTAAAAATAGATGTCAGTTGCAGCTTTTCTATATCAATTAATATTTCTTTCATTTTATTATTTTGTTAGTTTTTCAAAAAATGAATAATCATTTTCTGAATTTTTACACTTTTTTCAAAATTAAAAAAAAAAAGTTTTACACACATAAAATTTTTTATCATTGGTTTATAAATATGATGTTCTATTGATAAAGTATTTGATTTTCATTTCGCCTTATTATTTCAAAATTTTAACTGGGATCATTACCGAACAAATTTCGGCGTAATCAGCCGCATCAACATATATTATTTAACCTAATATCCGAAGGGAAAACAAATAATTAAACCCAAAACTATTTATTGTTTTCAATAATTGGGTTATTGGAAGAGTGGGGACATTATAATTATTTCAAAAGTAATTATAGAATCGTGTATTTTTAGTCAGTCGAGAAGAAAGTGGCATTAATGTAAACTTATTAAATTAATTGTTTAATAGTATATTAATGTAAATCAAGTAATATTTAAACAAATTTATAAATTAACAGCAATAAATTCAATATTTAAATTAAAAGTGAGTTAGAAACTGAACTATAGAAGGTAGTGATGTATAGCTTACTAACAGAAGTAGCTCGTAGATAAGTCGACACGGTACACGGCTCGTATTCACGAGATCGCGAGTTTCAATCCAGTGGAAAAAGGTATTTTTTTAGAATTCGGAAATCCACTTACGTTTCATATTTTTTGAGGGGAAATAATTGGAAATCATTGATTTACTGTCCTGCATAACGATCATATAGAAGTATAACTTCAATTAAATTATTTTATACATGGAAGGATGCTATCAACGGTTATCTTATATAATCCCAGAGTTATCTGTATATACTAGTGGGGCTTTGCCCCCTGCGCGCTCCGCGCGCCAACCCCCATATACCAATATTTGTATTCTCATGTCTGAATAATAAATATGAAAATTTATTTTTCAATACACATATATGCGTACAAACATAGATAACCAAAGCGATCTCATAATTATTTGCTAAAAATTCGAACAAATACAGTCAATACATGAAATGAGTTTACTGATTTATCAAGTAATAAGTTAATACTGATAATGACTCTAACTGGTATTTAAGGTTAATATTGATTCATATGTATATGTATACAATATTTACGCAATCATTATAATTACAGAAATAGTTATGGGCATTTGTTTGTTATTTTTGGTCATTTTAGAATAAATTATGGATATAAGTTTATAATAAGATATTATTTGAAATTTTTTCTTAATATTTGTAAATGTAAATTGTTTATTTTATTTCTCTTTCATTTCTTATGTAGATTTTTATACACTTCTTACGCAAGTCTTGCGTTCAGTAGACTGCGAATGCCGAATTATTAGGTTTCGTAGCTTGGGATGTAGTTACATTATTTATTAATTACCCAATTGGATGGTTCCGATATAACATGATAAAACCTAATAATAACTTCTAGCATACCGGTCGATAAATTTTGTAATATATTTTATCAAGAAAACTTTATATATTTTCTTTGTATCGGTGTATATAATACAAAAATATTTGTTATAAAACTAAAAAAAATCTACAAGTATATCCCTATAAAAATACTATAAAATCAAATAATATTCAACAAAATTGCGTGTATAATTATATATAAGTATATATCGGTCTATTGTGTATCGTATATCAACATATTCATTTGAAATCTTTACATTGGTTTGTATTATAAGGAAATTTTAAGTGCTCACCTTATTAAATAAGTTTTTCTTTACAATTAAAGTCCTATAAGTTTCAACAAGAAAATGTTTGATATAATTGTATCATATTTTACAAGCCAATAACTATGCACAAACTATAAAATTATATAAAATTCAAATCGCATACATTATTTATTGTTAGTACTTTTTCGTACTTGCAGCATATAAAGTCTTATAAAATATGTCAGGTACAAATACACATCTTCATATTTTTAGTCTTTGTATCATGTTATATGATCGTCATCTTGGAAATCCTTCTTACACGATTTATATAAGTTTTTCTAATTCTGAACCAAATATTCTCATAGCTCAGCAGTAGCACGTCGGACTAACATTTCTAATAGGAAGCGTAATAATCTCGGTAATAATGTATGCCAGACTTTTTTCAAAGAAATTTTTTATGTCATATTATAAACTAATCTTGCTTGAAATTAGTTATTAAGAGCCACAAACAACAGAGCCTCAGAGCAAACTATTTATAAAACGATTATATTGTATAAGACTGCGACCTTTAAAATACATGTAGTCATACCAAATATCTGTAAGTGTATTATTAAACACACCATAAAAAATGAGATATAAAATAAAAAAAAAAAAAAGAAAAAAAAAATAAAAAAAAAAAAAAAAAAAAAACTTCGGACTCACATACCCGTGAACCCCGGTTCGATTCCAAATCTCGGTAAAGTTTTTCCGTAATTAATTTTCTTTGTGTTAATTATTATAAAATTATACGTTGCATGATAAATTATAATGATGATCAGACGAAAATTAATAAATTAATACATTTAATAATTAATCAATAGTAAGATTTTACCTACATAAAAGCACATAAGATCCATGTAAAGATAGTAAAGTCTAGTCAAAAACGAACCGCAAAAAAGGGCATGAATAACAAATTTTTCATGCTTACATAAGATTATTTTGAATTTAAATAAAATGTTTTCATTTGCCAGAAAATCGATTTGAATTTTCAAAAAACTGTATACATGTGTGTTGACTATTTTTATCTTCCAGAGGCTGAATAACATTTTTGGTCCATAAATTTAATCCGATTCTGTCCAGAGATAATCAGTACTTGATTTGAATAAGAATAGTTCGTTGTTAATAAATTTTAATTATTAAAAAAAACTAAATACACTCCTTTTATTTTAACAAAAAGTCTTCAAAAGTAAAAAAACATAATTTCTCATACATACGATCGACATTACTGTAGAATATTGATAAGTTTAGAAGTATTGATATTATTTTGTGATACATACATTGTGCAAAAAATTAAAGTCTCCTG
>JAPYYV010009084.1:0-19790 GCA_030522625.1 Copidosoma aretas | reverse complement strand
CCCCCCCCCCCCCCCCCTAACTACCTCCTCGCATTTTTACCATAGCCGAATATGGCTGAAGTCACCCGAAAGACACTCTCTTGCCGAATTCTGACGAAAAGAGACGAATTTTTCCAATTAAAGACAAATCCTTTCACCGAAGCCGTCCAACATCGTCGAACATTGCCGAAAACAGCCTATTGCAGCCTTAGCCGCTCCCTCACTGCCCCTTGTGATTTTATGTTCTGCCCGCACGTATTATTTGGCAAATAGACAGAGGCACAACAATAAAATGTAACCTTTAATGACGCGACTGATGAAACAGATAACGACAGACCCGTATGCTCGAGCTTAATACGAAATAAAAATAAAACATAACTTAAACACCAACAACCGAATAACTTAATAGATCTGCCTACTTTACTGTATGTTAGTAGATCATTCATCTACTAATTAAGAGTGCCAGCAGAGAAGTATATTTGTTTTTGGAATAACGTACATGTGATAATAGCACCCTTCTACAGGAATCGGGCAGAGCAACCGATGTATGCACATGATGCAAAAAAACCAGGTGTCTGCAAACCATGATCGCGCTGTAGTCTAGCAAAATTTATCCGAGTGGTTATAAGCTAAGAACTCCTAATCTGATATCGGGTACTTTTTATACAAAAATGATTAGCAATATATTTCCGTGTATTATACTTACTGTGAAAGTGTATTATACTTTTGATCATGATGTAAAAAGACAAGTTTTGCTGGATAGCACATGCTTTTGACAACAATAAAAAACTATTCGATTTTAGGGCGAGTACGCTCTGTTTATTCGTGATATCTCGGCCGATCCATCGATCGAGACGGGCCATTGCCATGGAGCACACAAATCTCAGATACGCAGGTGTGGAAGCGTGATCAAAAATAATAACACCTCTCTCCTAATGTCATAAATATATATTTAGAGAAAAAGAGGATATTTAAAAAAATAAAGGCAATAAGCCATAGTCAACAGCTAGTGCGAGATTAGAAATGCTAAATACAATAAATAGTCGAAATAATTCTTCTTTGAAAGAATAAAATAAAACGATACAGCTTACAAAGTTCGTAGAGTAGTATAGAGCGGCCTTAGCGAAGGGAACGAACAACATCATTCAGAGTCGACTAGGAGCCAAACCAAATACGAATCAACGAAATAACAATAGCTCCCATAAGTTTGATATGTCCTGGCCTACGTCTAGGAGAGACGAGAGCGAAGGCGCCGCGCTGCTCGATCGCACTAAGGCGAACGCCGAGCCACCGAGGCTCAAGGAGGGAGACAATCACTAAACGCTAGAGCAATTACCCGCCAATTATCCTCGAGAACAATAACTCGTACACTGTCTCTTGGTCCCAAGGCCGGGACAGCCCTGCTGGCGCGAGATTACGAATATTTTTTTAAATCCGAACAAGCTCCATATTTGTCAAGCAAAAAACATTTATTTTAATACCAATGTTCTAGTACTACATCAAAAATCACCAACTTCGCTCTACTGAGGCAGGAAATAAAAACGTGACCATCAGTGATACCACTGATTAAACAGATACTAGAAGACCAATACACTCCACCTTAAGACGAAATTAAAAAAAAAAAAAAGACGAAGCACACTCAATCAAATAACCAAATAGACTCTCACGCACACACTGTTTATGATTGAATGTCATTCAGAATGTAATCAGAGTAGTCTATGAGGATTCGAAATAACATACATAGGATAATCACACCTTGTTACAGGTATTGGGCAGAGCAACCGACTTATGGACTTGGTGGAACGAAAACCAGGCATGTGCAGACCATGATTCCATTGTAGTCCAGAAAACTATATTTAAAATGGAATTGGTTAATGAGCCCTAATCAGAAACAATGTTATTTTCATACAAAATATGATGAGCACTATTTGCTCGTGTGTTATGCATACTACATAGGTGTATTATACATTTGCTCATGATACAAATAGACAAGGTTTGCTGGATAGCACATGCCTTTAACAACGGATAAAACTAATTAAATTTTAGAGCAAGTAAGCTCCATATTTGTCTGATAGAAAAATATGTATTTTAATACAATTTTCTACTGCTACGTTTAAAAATAACCAACTTTGTTCTACTGTGGCAGAAAATAATAAACGTGACCAACAGTAATACCGCTGATAAAACAGATAATAGATAGGTTACATGTACACTTCAGCTCAATATTTGATTCAAACAAATCAAAACCCACGCACCTAAAACTAAATCACCAAATTAGCTCGCCTGATTACAATGTTCATTAATAAACAGTTCATCCACTAATTCAAAATGATTTGAAAAGAAATAAAAAAAATTAATCTATAGCTGCTTCAACAAAATAACATAATGTTGTTCAGCATAGTAACAAAAAGTAAAACAAATAATTTAAGTCAAAACTATTTTTTTTACAGTGTAAAATAAAATTGTTTTTTATAACAAATTATCGACACAGTAAATCATTAGTGTAGGTGTCAAATATGCATTAAAATTGCAAAAAAAAAAACTTAAAAAAATAAGCCTACGATAAGAGGATATGTAATAGTTTTACACAGCATGGCGGTTGTTTTATCTGCAGATAACGATGTTTTAGGTTACTGTACACAGCAAATGGCCGATAGATAGCGCTAGTAGGGCTAATTCGTTACCCTACCAAGCGCCATAATGAGTCCGAAAATAAATGGCATTGTAATATTAATTACAAATCTATCTATTAAAGAAGGATTATGTAACGGAACAAGACTTAGAATAATTCAATTATGTGAGTATAACATTGAAACTTTATTTATCACAGGTAAGAAAGTTAGGAATAGAGCGGTCATTCGAAGAATAACATTAAACACTAGGACTCTATCCTCTTTACCTTTCGTTTTGTACGGAAAACAATTTCCCTGGCTATTAGCTTTTTCTATGACTATCAATAAGTCACAAGGTCAAAGCTTTGATAGAACAAATTTGTACATAAAAAAGCTACTATATTCTAATTGTATAAATAATTATGAGTATAAGTATATTGTGAATCACACAAAGAAATTAAAAAAAAAAATAACTAAATACATACATATTTTTAATGAAAATCATAAGTTGACATAAATACAGAGTTATAGTATAATATTAAATACAGGAGGACAATAAATAAATAAATAATAATTGTATAAATGCATGTTGTATGAAGAAATGCAAATATATGAAACAATTTTAAAACCAGCCACTAAAAATCTTTTACCTAAGTCGAGAACTATACTAAATAAGTCAAAAATTAAACCATACCCCCTGTTATACTTCTAAAAATTTACGTCTTATTTCAAGGATGGGATAAGTAAACCCAAAAAAATCTTATTTTAAATTTTGTAAAAAATCAGTACAGAAATTACCTAACGCTTATTTCTATAGGTATAAGTATTCTGGCATGGAGGGGGGTGGCGCCCAGAGCGCACATGGGGACAAAGCCCCACCAGTATATATGTATATATTTATTTGTGTATGCATGTATGTTCGTATGTCTTTTGACGTGGCAGATTCAAGCGTCATAAGTCTGCCCACATAATTCGGTCAATGCGGAGAGTCTCAGTAGACTATAGCAACTAAGAATAAGACGCGTAGGGATTCGGCATATACATATATATACATCTTTTAGACTATCGGCTCTGATTCCCATCAGAATAAGTTGCACTTGACCATCACCTGTCCTGTCACTAGTCATTTCACCCATTTAGAACACAAACCCCCTATAGTACTGCTTACCTAGTGCTGACGACGCGCTGCTCGGAAGCAGACCGAATCATTTGCGCATGCGTGCCACGTTGCCAGCTGCAAAGAGAGAGAGAGAGGCGCGGACAAATTGGAGCCCGCACGAAAGCACGTTGGTAGACTCTCCAGTACCGCCCAAAAGTTTGCACGTGTCCTCCGTGCTTTACCCGCATCTGGCTTGCAGCACCGTTGAAGGTTAAAAGCCCGCTTAGCATGCAGATCTGCTGCACACACGTGCCTGGCCCTCCTGGTTGATCCGGCAAGGAGCAGCTGTATACCCAGCACTGTTTCCTTGGTGCCCAGCTTTGCATAGAGCCAGGGATAGGAGTCCTCACAGACGGGTCAGCGTCCGATCAAACCACCTGAGCTCCGGCGGGGACGTCAGCACGGTAGGAGTAGTTTTCCACTCATCGTAACCCGCGATAACATTCGATGAACAACGTAAAGTGTACAGGGCGCGTCTTAGCCTTGATTGCTTGTACGATTGGCTTTTGTCCATTATTGTCGCACTGAGTTGGATGGTACTTATGTAATTTTTATATTCTTTATTCACGGTATTATTAAATATACTTGAGTTTTGTTGGTATTGTACGTCTCTTTAATTATTTTTGCTGACAGAATAATAGCGCATTACCAGAAGTTTCCTAATCCATCCCCGTGTATATAACTTTTTCCCCCTTTTAAATATTTAAATCAACAAATCCGCTGCAAGCCCTGATCCTAGCGAGCAGTGGCCTTTCAGTGTTCCTGTATGTGTGTATTCATGTCTGTAAGTTTGTATGTATAAATGGACAATAGTATAGATTTATGTAAGTACAGATGTATGAAAATATGCATGCATGTATGTCTGGACGTTTGTGAGTATGTGGCTATTAAGGTCTGTTCAAAAGTAGGTACGTACGTATGTATGAATGCTTGTATCTATGTATTATACATGTATGCATGTATGTATGTATGCATGTATGGATTTATGCATGTATGTATGCATGTATACATGTATGTCTTAAAGTATGTATGTGGCCGCGTGGGTGTGTATGTGTGTATGTTTGTTTGCATGTTGTGATTTATTCATGAAGAAATGAATGTATGTATCTTTTTATGTACGTCTCTACTTACGTGCATAATTTATTCTCTTCGTGTATGATTTTAAGAATATTTGTGTGTATGCGAGAATGACTACAAACTCGTACATGTTAAGATGTCTTAACGTTTTAATGCAGTATCTTTGACATAACTTAGAAGACGAATAGAAGTTATTTATATTTTATTTTCAAATATTACCTTACTTTTTTGGTATTAACTTATATTACTAAACAATAGAAAATCATATGTAGCATTATGTAGCAAATCACATGTTAATAGTAAACTGCAGAATAAAACTTATATATAACATTAAAAAATTTTTAATATCTTTAACGGACTCTAATTTTATTAACGTAGCAAATTTTGATAGTCTTTTTAATGAGATAATCGTATGGTATTAGAATGCATGATTAAGAAAAATATTGTTATTCAATATAAGTTATGAAAGTCAACGCTTAACGCCACTCTAATTGGGTTTAATACCAGAATATGATAGGATCGAGTCGGGATGCTTTGATGGTCAGACCAAAAATCACACGATTCCTCGTTAAAGTGAGTCTTTTACTTTTTCTAAGGGCTTAAATAGTAAAAAATTATAATTAAAAGTAAAGTTAGTGAAGCTAGAGAGACAGAAAAGTAATTGCTAGTGCAAAAGGTCGTAAAATCGCAAGAAAAAGTGGAAGGCTCAAAGGAGGTGTATCAGAGGTTAGCTCGAGCCAGGAATACTATAGCTGGCAACGAGCGAGAGAGTGAGAGCCAACCAAACGCAGAGGAGAAAAGTAAAGAAGGCAGGAAAGAGGTCATCGGAAATAAAAAAAGAGGTAAACCAAAATAAGTGAAAGATAAAGCAGCAACTGAGCTGCGTAAGCCCGAGGCCGAAAGACTGGAAAAATACCTCAAAGCAGGTGCATCGGCCAGAAGGGAATCGTTCCTGCCGGAATCGTTAAGGTGTTACTTAAATCGGACAATGAGGATACAGAGCAGGAAAATCAGGAGAAGAACACTAAGAAGAAAAGAATGGGAGAGTTAAGAGTAGAGTCTGAGGAACTTGAGATGAACAGCGTCAAAAGGAACAACAAGCAGCCGAGAGACGAGAGGTACAAAAACAGGGCCATGGAAGAAGAGATATCAGTACCAGAGGGGCAGACAGATTCATGATCTACAGGAGATTGATAGGCGGGAAACTAGCTCAGGAAAAAGTGGAGTAGAAAGTGCAAACAGTGTAAATAGCAACGATACTGGAACGTTAAATATTCTAAGAACAAATAAAACAAACAGAAATAATTGCTAGCAAAGCATGGGCTGGAAACATGGTGGGAAAAATGGTATTTTCTAGAGCTACATCAAGGATTTGAAAATGTATAAAACAGCAAGAAAATATATGTAGACTAAAAACTTTCCATACATATATAATAAATGATATTAGTAAATAAAATATTAGTGTCGGAAATGTAGCGATATCTGTATAGAGTTTCAACTCTACCAAAAAAGAAATTAAGGGTTTGGACCAGGTTATCTTAAACTGTCCAGATAGAAGTACTGATACAAACTAATGGTTGTATTTCCATTAAGTTACTAATCCAACTGATGAGAACACTAATGCAAAGCCAACGGCATGGGCAGTATTACGGCGGTGCTACTTTTGCGGTGATGTTAAAAAGTTAGAAAAGTTTAAAAAGAAAGAGTACTTTAGCAAAGGCAAATTCTGCTGATAGGCCACGTCACAATTAGTCAAATAAGGGCTGATTGAAGGTGACTTTCTTCTCTTCGATACTTCAAAAAGCAAGCGAAGTGAACCTCGGGGTGGAAGAACATGGGCTCGACCACGGACGTTTGGTCATAAGCACTCTTTTTTGTTCCCTTGTTTCCATGCCAACTGTGGCAAATACGTTTATTGTTGTTTTCCTTTTTGTGATTTTTTTGATCGACAAACGAACGCCAGATAACTTTCGTCATTCAACGAGAAAATGTCTTAAAATGAAGGGACTTGGTTGTGAACATCATTCGTCTTGTTTCTTTCATTAAAAAGTTAATTAAGTTAGAAATATTTTGGTGCATCAGCCGGGAATTTTTTTTTTCCTTGTTCATGCTGTTTTTTGACCCACTATAAGAAGAAGATTGGACTTGCCTTTGGGAGGTCCGCTGGAAAGACGTTTGCGTCTAGGTAGAGGAGAAGACAGTTCCTCGGACTCATTTGAATAAGAATAGCTTTCGAGAGCTAAGAAGAGCGTCGACCCTATCTACTTAAGACCCAGATATAGCTATCGCACTTGCAGGGAGTGGTAGCCACTTGGCGGTTGGTAGGGCGCACTACTAGGCGGGCGAAACTTTGAACGTACGTTGGTGTGAATATTTAACTAGCTTAAATAAATTTATGAGAACGATATAAAAAATTTACAAGTAAAATGATAATAAATTTTATTGAAACCCCAGACGATAACAAACTTTCAATTGTTAATTTAGATAATCAAATGCATAGCACAAAAAATAAATCTTAATCAGGTGGTTCCATTAAATAAATAAAAAATGCACTTACCAATACAATAAATGCCGTTAGAAAATCTAATTCGATGGCAAATAGTTCATCTTTTGTAAGTAAAATGGCGTCAAAACCATACCCGAAATTTCCTGGAGACCCGCTTAATTGAATTAATGTTTAAAAAGCCAGAACTTGGATTGCTGAGTTATTAGTGTGCTAGCTTCGAAGTCCAAAGACTTTGGAGGTGCGTGGGCTCGATTCTTGGCAAAATCACTTAGGATTTTTTCCTGTAGGTTTTTGACGACAAAAAAAAAAAAAAAAAAAAAAATAAAAAAAAAAAAAAAAAAAAAAAAAAAAAAAAAAAAAAAAAAAAAAAAAAAAAAAGATTGTTATGTACCTATGTGTTACCTATTGTTATATACCAAAAAATATACCTATGGAGTATATAAAGAAACCAAGTAAGCGTCAAGGTGTGTTTTCTTCCCCAGGAGGGGGTGGAGTTTTTCCGCAAGAATCCAGTAACAAGCAATCGATAAGGACCATAAGAACTCCTTACTACAAAAAATGGCTATGCACTATAATGTAATTAACCACCGTTATCGTTACACCTGTAGTGCTCCTTAGTAGCGCCAAATGCGTGTAACATTGTATGTAATCGTCAAAGCGTTAATTTTTATGTTTAGAAATTCGCTTAATATGCGTTATACAAACTTGAAAAATGTAACCCCATAAACGTTAATAAATATTATTTAGATATAAATAATTTTTCAAAAGCTTACGACTTATCGCCAGGGCAAGGTGATTATACCGACCAAGAAAATGTAATCAGGCTTTTAAAATCTTTAAAGGGAGATGCCCGAGATGCAGCAAGCGCTCTTTTTGTTGCATAAAAAAGTAAGTTATATTATGAGAACTTTAGAATCAAGATTTTGTAACTCAAATTTAATTTGGCAAAGTTTGTGAATGATACTAAAGACTTACCAAAAATCGACGCGTGAAAGAGTAATTTAGTAGAGTTTGCGTCTCAATTAAAAAATTTAGATGACGCTATAGGAGCTCTAAAAAACGCAGGTTGTTTTGACAGTTCTGATTTAATTAACGATGTACTAAGAAAAATGCCGAGGTCATTAATTGATCGTTACACCCATTTTGCTGCCTTCGAAGATTACAATAACCTGAATCCGAAAAATTAGCTAATATAATGTTTCAAGAGGCTAAAATAAATGTAGCAACAGAATTAGATATAACATGTTTAGATTAACCTACAAAAGTATCTGAACATTCAAATCATACCTACAAAAACGAAAGAAGCATATTCTTAACAGAAATAACTGAAAAACCTTGTAAAAATAGTAATCCACGGGATAAACGTTAGTCTAATTGTATTTATTGTAACAGACAAAATCTCTAGGTCGCCAAATGCAAAGAATTTCTTAGAATCCCTATCTCTTAAGGGTAAAAAGTAGCTGAAAAAACCAATTATGTTATAATTGTTTGAAGAGTGGCCATATCAGAGAAGATTATTCGAAAACTTCGTATAAAGCATGTCGACGTAAGCACCATGAATTATTGCATAGAAACCGAGAATCTTTCTTCGTTAATTCCAAGGAAGAAGTGGAATATGAAAGAACCTTATTTAAGGGAAGGATATCCCGTTTCGATTTTAGATGAGAATTTAGAAATAAATCAATGGAGAAAGGGACTCATTACTTGAGTTTTTCCAGGCTCGAATGATCATGTACGAGTAGTTGAAGTATAAAGTACTTAAGAAAAATGTATACCAAGCAGGAAGTTGATGCGCTTTACGGAGGTACAAAAGTATTTTTGTACGAGGGGGGGGGGGGGGGCGTAAAGAAGTACTTTTTAGTTTTCGTAGGCACTCGTTCGAAGATGTATCATCTTAATCTTCTTATTTTTGTCTGGGTCGAAAAGAGAGTACTTTAGCGGAGGCAAATCCTGCTAATAGGTCGCGTCAAAATTATTAAAATAAGGGCTAATTCAAGGTGCCCTTCTTGTCTTCGATACTTGAAAAAGCAAGTGAAATAAACCACGGGGTGGAAGAACATGTGGTTCGACCACGGACGTTCGGTCACAAGCACTCTTTTTTGTTCCCTCGTGTCAATGCCAACTGCGGCAAATACGATTATTATCGTATTTTTTCTTCTTGGGAGTTTTTTTATCGATAAACGAACGCCAGATAACATTCGTCATTCAACGATGATATGTCTTAAAATAAAGGGACTTGGTTGTAAACTTCATCCCTCTTGTTTCTTTTATTTAAAACCTAATTAGGTTAGAAACATGTCCCTCAATTTTTCCATCAAGCATAAGTGTTACAACCTGCTCTAGTCCAATTTTTAAATTTGTGAATAATTTTTTTCACTTACGTCTATCTTCATGCCAACCTATCCCCCCATAATTTTCCATATACAGCAGTTAAATGATGACAATATAGTTGTGTGGCTTATTTGTGTTTCTAGAACGATTTAATCTAAAAAACTAGATTTCTGATATTTTTTTTATTTTGATATTTTTCGATTAAAAAAATTATGATTTATTCTAATACAATAATTTTAACATTCCGTCTTGTTCTATTCAGTTGAAAATATTATGATCTTATATTGAAAACGATTTTTCTTTAAAGAACATAGAAAAAGCTTCTTATATTTTGAATCATCCTGGTATGTTGTTCAATTTTTTTATTAAATGAGAGCAGAGTAATAGTTTTTTATGGGGTTTTTAGCTAATTTATTAGCAGAGACTTTTTACTGTTTGTTAAAATGTTAGTGGTATATAAATCTATGCTATGTTAATGACCCTTGACCGTGCAAGCGAATTTTTTGAGATAATTTCGTCACGTAAAACGTAGTAGTATTATTAGGGTGATACTGCATACTACTGTTACTAGGCAGCACAACGTGAGATTCGTCCTCCATTGTATGTTTTAAATAATCAGACCCCACCTATGAATTGAACTTTTGGAGATAACCCTACCAACTGACGAAATATTATTTGGATCGCTCTCTACCACAACTATTTAATATTTTATCAACATCGAAGAAGCTCTTCCTTTAATTCTTACGCACTCTGCCTAATTCTTTCTCGAAAAAGAATCTGTCAATGTCTTCCTCAGCCGAATTTCTGCGAAAATACACCGGAGGTTGGCATGTGCAAGAGGTACGTACAATTGTAAGCAAATTCAAAGTCCATCTGCTCTCGTAACCTTTGGCCTAGATACTTCTTGCTTTACTAATCTGAACCGAATCTCCAAAGCTGTACTTTAAACCTTTATAAGTATGTCCTCTAAAACTACGCTTTATGTTTTATTGCACTTGCGCAACATTATGCAAAGATACGTCAACCAGTGCCATCATTGTCGACGAGTGCTTTGAGCCATTGTATCCCTCAATTATTCACTGGAAGACGTCTACTAAACTATGGGTGTTTGTGTGTAAATGGGTGTCCATGAATTTTTCCATTGTGCATCGATAATATCTACAGTACTCGGTCGAAAAGCTGAGCGACTGCGGCAATATTTAAATACACTTCAAGCTAGAGTAATTAATTAAGAAATTTTATAGGTATATGGGTCATTATTTTACAAACCGGACAGATTTGGAAAAACATTGAGCGGCACATTTTTGATTTAGCTAAAATTTTATTTACAGGTTCTATATTAAAAAAAAATATACACATGTTCGAGGATTTTTTTTTTCTTAATATTTTTGGAAATGTAGGATATCGAAAGTTTGAGATTTTGATGGTTTTTGTCTTGGATACCCATATTCAAAAATTTATAAGTCCGGTTCTGTTAGAGCTACAAACTTCTTTTTTTTTCATTTAAAAGTCAAAGAATGTACTTTTGAAAAAAAAATACTTTATTAAAAATGAATATTAAATATATATTGTTATAAACAATTAATATGTTAAAATCGATTTTTAACCGTTTCCCCGCCCTCGTAGCGAGTTTTAAATATTTTCATCATATTCTACGTAAAATTTCCTAAAAATGTTTTTTTAATTAATAGTGAAATTATTTTTACTATTAAAGATGAATTAATTAATCTAGCAATGTGCGTCGTATCAGCGCGCGGGTTCCTTTGCACGCCATGCACACTCTCTAATCCCATATCGTTGTCTTAGTAATGTTGATATTTGTTCTATACTTTTTATTTATTTATTAAGTTAAAAATTCCTACCAACTAATAAGACTGCATAAACAATTAAAAAAAATATTCTAGCCAATACAAAACAAATTTATAACGATTTATTATAATATTTTTATTAAAAGATTTTTACAACTGTTTTATTATCATCTAATGAAAATTTCTTAGCTTCCAATGTCTGAGGAGAAATCGGAATCATACTATGAAACTGAAAAGTGCCTTTTATCGTTATCACTTTTTGAAAACGTGCAGATAACTTTTTTTCTTCCTTCTCATACTGATCATTTTTTGAATAGCGACATACTATATTAGGAAGAACTTTTGTTGCCCAAGCAAATAATTCTTTCGGAGTACAAATCGAATGATTTACCCTCTTAAGGCTTGCTCTAGCAGCAAGTCGTTTTAAAGTCCCACCTATTCCATCACATGGTCCCTTGCCGTGAGACGTGGGAAAAAAATTCCAATCAGCTGCTATTTCAAAATCTTCTAAATAATGTGTGATGTTTATACGTTTCTTTTTATTTTCATCCTGTGCCCTGGCACCGTCTGAAAGATATAAATTTTTTATTGACACTTGTTAAATTTGTTTCAATAAATTCTATTAGTTGATTTTGGAACAGATGAACAGCAATAGTATTATGATGTAGACATTTAGGAATGGAAACAAAACTTCTTACTTGTAATTCATCTTGATCATCTTTATAGTCAATTTAGAAAGTATGCATCGTTGCTTGATCATTATTCCAGTGCATGCCTTGTACAGAGTTTTGTATAATAAATGCATAATTTACACTAAAATCACAAATAACAATATATTAGTTTCTCATTAAATTATTTTTTTTAATTTAAAAATTGGTTTTGTTTTTTAACTAAAAAAGAATGTAATAATAGTTTTTCCAAGCTATTGTTTAAAAGTTGTAATAACTCATCTACAGCAGATATTAGGGTTTGTAATGAAGTTTTTTCCGTCGTCACCCATTGTTTGTAACTTAAATCTTCGATTAATTTTTCTTCCAAATTTTTTTCTAATCGCTCAATAATATTTTGTACACCAGGGCACTTTTTACATAATTCCACAAAACAATCAGTAGATTGCGCGAGACACATCATGCGATTCCAACAATCATGATGATTTGTAATTGGCCGTGGAGAATCAGCTGTTATTAACATTAAATTCGCTCCACCAATTAACAGTCTTACATTTTCGTGTATCGGGCAGACACAAACCAAGTGTGTGCCACTGGCTCCTGCCAGTATACAGTATCCTGGGCGTAAGCTTGCAATCTTAGAAAAACTATATTTTATTGTTGGATGATTTTTTTTTAATACATTATAAAATTCTTTCAAATTATTTAAAATTAGGCGTTTTTGCCTTACTTCTCTACGTCCGTCCACTTTTATGGAAGTGCAATCTTTTTTTCCTGGCATTAATTGCGTGTATTCATCAGACTAATAATAATCAACTATAGTACTAATATCCTGTGCTTCTAAAGATGGATGACTTTTAGGACTTAGATCGCCAAATATGCCTTTGTCTTGAGCAACAGTTTTCGCAACACTTATCATATGGCGGGTGGCAGTTGGGAAGATTAGCTGGATTTTTTGGTACGACTAATGTCTGAAGATAGGCAAAATTTTGACCCGATGTGTCCGATCTGCACACGTATTAAAACTTTCTTGTAAAGGTCTCAAAATTATGGTGTCGCTAGATTAATTAATTTATCTTTAATAGCAAAAAAAGTTTCTTCATTGATTAAAAAAACGTTTTTGATAGGGAATTTGACGTAGAATATGGTGGTTAAATTTATAACTAGCTACGAGGGTGAAGCAATAGTTAAAAATCGATTTCAACATTTTAATTGTTTATAAAAATATATATTTGTCATTAATTTTTATTAAAGTATTTTTTTCGAAGAGTAAATTCTCTTAGCTTTAAAAAAAAAAAAAAATTTGGTAACTCTAACAGAACCGGAGTTATGAATTTTAAAAAATGGGTCTCCAAGCCAAAAACCATCAAAATCTCAAACTTTGATACCCTGTATTTCCCAAAAAATTGAGAAAAAAAAATCTTTGAACACGTATATCTTCTTTTTCTACATGGAACCCGTAAAAAAAAATTTCAGCTAAATCTGAAATGTGTCGCTCAGAAAGGTGCTCGGTTTATAAAATAATGACCAATATATGTGTTGTATATATGTCAGAATAATATTGTCATCATAAAAGACATGAATTAGTTGGGAAACATAGAAATACGGCAAATAAGAACAAAATATCATACACAAAAGATAGTGCGTGCTCAGGCACCCAAGTATAAGGTTAAATTTCTTTGGCAGACAATATATGTAGATCTGGCTGATTCCTCCGCTAGATATGTAGATGTGGCTGATTCCGCCGTAATTTGTTCGGCGGTGATCCCATCTCTTACGCGCGTACTGGAGTGAATTGTACAAATCTAAGAATCAAAATTTATTTAAAAAGTGGCGCTGATTCTTCTGTATTTAGTAAAAACAAAATGTAAAAGTCGTTTTTGGGATGAAATTTGCAAAAAACAGGGCACAATGTCCTTTCCGTCTACTGTCGCTTTTCGGTTTTTTCACTTTTTAAACTCTGCTGCACGAACATGAAGCTTATATACGCAACTTGCGGGAACACACGTCCAAACTGTAGAGTGTTTAGAGCAATCATCAGCCATGTACCTTTTATAAAAAGATATTTTAAACAAACCACAGCCATTTATCGAAGGTGATGCAATTGTCGTTGGAATAAAGATATTTGGTAATTAGGTGTAGTTTCAAAAATTATTTTGATGTATAATAAATGAAAATAATAAGCACTTGTCTTGCGTAAAATAAAGATAATAAACGTCCAGTAGTACCGCTTGAATGTGACGTAACTCAAAAATAACCTTATTTACCAATAAAAAAATTTGAAATAATGAGACCCAATAAAAATGGAATAATTCATCATTAGAACTTCGTATAAATAAACCGATAATATATTAACAAAACAAAAATTTTTAAATACTTGTCATAAAAATATAAAAAATAATTCAGTAAAAAAAATCAAACAAATGGCTGTACGTGTGCCTGAACAGAGAATAAAGTCAGGGAAGGATGGAAAAGCGGATTTAGGAATTTTCGTAGGTTATAAGAACAAAGGATACAGAGTTTTAATGTATAATAGGATTATTGTATCTAGACATGTTAATGTTATAGAAAAAAAGAATATTGTATCTGTTTAGAAGATATTGATGAATTTAAAAATTAAAATGAAATTTTTATTATACGTCTGAGTTAAGTAAAGAATCAAACGTTGCTGATTGTAAAAAGTATAATAAAAATATAACTGAGAAGGAAATAATTCAAATAATGCAAATGATGAGAGTAATATACGAGGTGGACCAGAAAGAAATGTTAAACGTTAAGATAGATATGATGATGATCATGCGTATAATACTATCTATATTGATCATTGAAGCACGGGTCATCTGAAAAGTTTCCATGAAGAGGTACATTTTTTTTGGATGTGATAATAGAAAAATTGCAATAAAAAAATTATTTAATTGTTGAAATAAGAAAAAACTTGGGTATTGGTAGATAAGCCAAAGAATAAGAAAGTTTTGGATGTAAAAGGGGATTATTCTACAATAGTACATTGTACAACTAGTGGGGTATAGTTGCGTACTGCGCACGCGGGCGCCGTTGGCGCACGAGCGAAGCGAGTGCGCCACTAGCGCCCAGATGAGCAACAACGCAACTACACCACACGAGTTGCACACACTATTTTTCATCACAAGTGCAAGTGATATGCACTATCCCTAGTGTATTGAGGTTTGATGAGGGGAGTAGTGAGGGTGGTGAGTGGGGTGGAGCTAGCGGGAGGGTGGGGGTCCAAAAAAATGAAAAAGCTGGAAGTTGTATTTTTCTATCAGTTGATTCGCTCTCGAAACTAAAAGACTATTGATATGATTAAAAGAAAATTGTCGGATATATTTCGCATAAAGGATAGGAAAAGGTACATCATTATTTAGGAATAAGAATAGATAAAGGTTTTAATCATTATCAAATGTATCCTAATCTGAAAGGTTATATTGTATCTTTAGCGAATAAGTATATACTTGAAAATAGAAGATTGTATAATACTTATTGAGAGGTAATTTATATTTTGATCAAGAAGAAAAAGTAAAAAGTAATTTAACGCATAGAGATTTGATTGTCGAACTTTTGTATATTAGTTCGAAAACGAGACCCGATAAAAATTATCGAGCTAATTATTTAGGTCAATTTCAAAATAAGTATGACGAAACACATTTTAAGTATGCAATAAGAAGTTTAAAGTATTAATACCTTACAAAGTATTTAAACCAAAGTATTAAAAGAATGATGATAAAAAATTTGGTAGATTTGTTTGTTAATTTAGATTGAATCGGTAATAGTATAGGTAAAAAGTCGACATCTGGCTGTGCAACAAGATTTTTTGGCGATGTAATTTTTTAGATGACACGTAAACAGAGTAGTATAACGAAACCGTGAACACTAGCTAAATTCATTGCTATTACAGAATGCATTAAAAATTATGAATGATTTTATACAAGATTTGGATTTAAAATTATGTCAACCGGTAAAAAATCAAAATGATTACTTAGGAGCCGTATTTTAGAAAAATTTGGGAATTTTATAAAGAATAAGTACATTACAGTTCATCATCATTTTGTTGATGGAAGTTATTTAAAAGGGATAATAATTATTGTAAAGTTCGAATCGGAAAATAATACTGCAGAGATTTTTACGAAATCTCTTAGTAGGTTGAAATTTAAAACGTTCGGAGATGTATTCAATTAGGAAATTAAATAAAGAAGACTAGTATAAATGTAAAAAGGCACATTGTTCGACTCTTGAAAACGATTTTAAATAAATTCCAATTATATTTTTAATAAGTATTCAGACATACAAAGAATTAACCTACCTAAAATCTTTTTTATACGCAACGAACCAGCAAAAATTAAATTAAATCCAGCCCTGGAGGAGTATCTTATCAATCAGTGCCGTTTGAAATTGATGTTTAGCCATGCCAAGATACAAACGGTGGTAAAAACTTGGCCGAGCCGAAATACAGTGGTCGAATCTTGGCCGTATTAAATACCAACAGTGGTTCAATCTTGGCCGAGCGAAGATACGAAGGTTGGTCAGATCATGGCCAGCTAAAATACGAACGGTCGTCAAATTGTAGCCGAGCTAGAATTAGAACTGTGGCCAAATCTTGGCCAAGCCAAAATTGAAACTTTATTTATATCGTGGCCGAGTCAAGATACAAATCGCGTTTAAATCGTGGCCGAGCCAAAATACAAACATTGGTCATATCTTGGGCGGGCAAAAATACGAACTTTCTTTGTATCGTTGTTGAGCCGAAATACGAAGTGTGGTAAAATCTCGGTCGAGCCAAGATACGAAAAGTAGTCAAATCTTGGACAAGCCAAGATATCAATGGTGTTTAAATCGTGACCGAGACAAGATACAAGTGGTGGACTTATCTTGGCCGAGTCAGAATATGGACATTGAGTAAATTGTGGCCGAGAGAAAATACGAAAAGGGGCCAAATCATGGCGATGCCAAAACACAAACAGTGGTCAAATCTTGGCCGAGCCGAAATACAAACAGTAGTCCAATCATATACAAGCCGAGATACGAACGGTGGTCAAATCTTGGTCAAGCCAAGTACCAACAGAGGTTTAGTCTTGGCCGAGCCAAAATACGTACGGTGGTCAAATCTTGGCCGAGCCAAGTACCAACAGTGGTTTAATCTTGACCAAGCCACGATAATAACAGTGACGGAATCTTGGCCAAGCTGAGATACCAACAGTGGTCAATTTGTGGCCAAATGAAATCCCAAAACTGGTTAAATCTAGGCCTAGCCAAAATACTAACAGTGTGTAATTCTCGGCCGAGTAAAGTACCAACACTGGTCAAATCTTGGCAGAGCCAAAATACAAAAATATTTGTCGTATCTTGGCCGAGCCAAAATCCGAACTTTGGTTATATCGTGGCCACGCGAAAATAATAATATTGCTCAAATCGTGGCAGAGGCCAAATACGAACATTGGCCAAGCCAAAATACGATCTTTAGTTACATCGTATTTGAGACAAAATACAAACAATGGTGAAATTTTGGCCGAGTTAAAATACGAACATTAGTCGAATCGTTTCCGACCTCAATTATGAATGGTGGTCAAATCTTGGAGGAGTCACGTGCGAATAGTGATTTAAACCCGGCTGAGCTATAGATTAAACAATCATTTAATCTTTGTAGACATGAAATTGCCGGTGGACAAGTGCCAGGAAGTCTTTGTGGATTGTCTCGTCAGTCCTTGTCAAGTACTTTTAAATTGTTAGCAGCATGGTGGGTACATGGTTAGAATCTCGCAGTTTGGATAATAACAGTATTTTGGAAGTTTCGGGGATTGTGATATTTATTTAGTGATCATCCAAGCTTTGCTGTTAGACTTTATAAGCAAATTGGAAAGCTGATTTATGGTTTTGCAAAAAACCCCCTTTTGGCTGCTAATACGACTGATTATTTGTTACTTAACGACGTACAATTAGCATTCGGGATATTTACTACGACTAAATATATTTTTATATTGTATCTGACGCTCTAAAAAAAGATTAGAACAAGGTCAAATTTAAATTACCTATAAATTAGTTCCATACAAAAAATAATTTTCTGAAAAAATGTATCGTTTCAAACTTGGACGCTGGATGTATTTTCTTACACGCCATACACCACTTCTCAAGCACTCATAACTGAGAAAACAGAACTTTTTGATTTGTTTTTGGATATCCGAAAAATATTGAGCTTAAATTAAAAATCTTGCCATGAACATAAAGAGAAAAATAGTTATAACTGGAGCTATGCTTTCGGTTTGGTATTGCTAAAAAGCTTTAAAAACTACATATTTTTAGGTAATCGCATAATAGCTTAAGACAAAAAGCTTTTCGAGAACCAAGTTTTATACAAAAGTCGTTTATCAGATAATCTGACATAGGTATTATCAATTTTGAACTGTTAAAGATACATTTTACATCCGATAATATGCATGATAATAAAAAATAGGTTATCTAGAAAGTAATACCAAAATCAGTTCAAATAATTAATTAAAATTCAGATACTTGTAGGTATTAATGTTGTTTGCAAAATGCACTCGGTCCGGGTAAAAAAAAAAGTATGGTGACCTATTGCAAAATTATTAAGCTAAAACTTTGGCAAAATTTTCACGGCGTTACAGCCATATAATCCTAATGTAACTAATTTAAACCGGTAGTTAATAAAACTTGGATTTTACAAATTTTAATACATATTTAATGTGTTTCTAAAGTAAACTTTGATTTTACGAATTAAATTGCATTGAATTTTCAGTAATTTTTTATAATTTTTTATCATTCTGCCGCAGCGTAGAAAATACAAGTAAAAGACGATTTTTGCGCAGCGTATCTTGGATGAGGAGAGGATTGTCTTTGATATAAACCGGTCTATCTGACAATATTTTCAAACATTATTATTACTTTGACTTTTTACATAACAATATTTTCAAACATTATTATTATTATTCTTTCATCGTTTTACATAAATTTATCTACGAGTTTTCAAATAATATATTATTTTCAAATTCAAATTTTCGCGCCGGAAAATCATAGTTCCTACAATCAACCGCTAGGCAGCTACGCTTCCCACTAGTGATAACTCAAACTATAGTACATAAGAGAGGCTGATCGATCGTTCGCAAGGCATCTCCCGCTCGCTCGACGATCACCAAGTATCACAGCAGTGGCTAGAGCGACACAAGGTCAATAAATCCCACTGTGTATTAAAACCACACCCTAGCCGTGTACTCTATTCTTTTACCTTGACTTCTACTCCATCCTTGTGCTCGTCAGCTTGCTTACGAGAGCTGCCCACACGCCCCTCAGTCAACTACGGTCGGGCTCCAATCTCGACCACTACTCTCGAACCAGCAGGCTGGAACCTTCCGTGTCCAGTAAGGAGTCACCTCCGGACTTGACCGGAGACAACATATGGCCAGAGTGGATAAGATACCTGATCTATAATTTACGTTCATATAAGCTGCAAAGGCCATGTACTTTTTTTTTGTTATTTACAACTCAATAGTACACATATATAAATATTATAACCTTAATGTTTTGAAAAAATTTGCGAATTAATATTTGTATTTTCATGATTCAGTTGTAAAAAACAAAAAAAAGTACAGGGCCTTTGCAGCTTATATGGACGTAAATTATAGA
>JAPYYV010009083.1:0-12156 GCA_030522625.1 Copidosoma aretas | reverse complement strand
GAGTTTTATAAATAAACTTGTTTGTATCAATAAATAAAGAGAAAAAGAAAGAAAAAGTTCATGGAGGTGAAAATGTATGAAACATAGGTTGTTTCCCACCGGAGGGGGCGTTGGTCAGGTCCCCCCCTACTTTTTCTTTCTTATTTCATCATTTTTTGCAATAAATATGAGATTTATTAACCCAAATATTATGTAAGTGATCAAACCCCAGCCACATAACAAAAAATGAGCTTGCTTCAAAATGAATCTTTGGTCGAACTCTAAATGAGAGAACGCTTAATCATGTTGCAATAACTGAATTTTTTGTAACATTATCTAGTTGACGGCTTAATTATTGCGATGAGTAATTTTTTATGATATTTTTTTGTAAGATTGACGATGATAATCAAATGGAAATTATTTTATCCATATTTACTATTCGAGGAAGGGGGGGGGGGGGCTTTATTTTACGTTGCGTCTATCACAATATGCCTAAACAGACGTAGGCATATTAAAATTTACCTAGGAATATTATAATTTACCTGGGCATATTATAATTTACCTAGGCAGTTTATATTGTTTGTAAAAATTCTTGATTAGATACAATGTGCCTAGGTATATTATGATATACCTGAAAATACAATTTGCCTATTGCCAGTTAAATGCATTGGAAAAGTGAGTCTTGCCAAAGTTATTAATGACGACCGAAAATAGTTACGATAATGCTGAATTGCCAGAACACTTAGGTAGTGAGAGTCACATCAATATACACTCTTTTTTTACTACAGCTTAGATTATACTACATTGGGCATTTTGCAGTTAAAAAATCTATATGGATTTAAAAAATCCTTATTAAATTCTATTGTAAATAATAATATGCATATACGTTAACAAGTCTATATAGATTTTGTTTACTAGGTAAATTAAGAAATAAATTTTCAGTGCACCTTATTCTTATAATTTGGAGTCTCTGCAAGGTAACTTCGGTCAATTTATTGTACGTCCATTCATTTGTTATTACCTACTATTTTGCATTACAATATACTACACACATTTTCATTTTTCACTGACCACTTTCTTAACACAAGTCAGAAAGATACGTTTACTGCTTTATCTAGCTTAGACGGGAAAGTACAATATATGTATTAAAACTTGTCCACAACATAACTTCACGCAACATGTACAATCACCATTAAAAATTATGTCCAAATTATTTGGATACTTGATCTAGTAAAACTGTGTTCAATTATAATATACTTACCTACCAACATTTAGATATTACGATTTGGAATGAAATTAATTTGTACGAATACATTTATTTGGTATTTGGTAATTATATTTGGTAATTATATATCTTCATATCAGTTTTTAGTGAACAAATTGCTGTACATTTGAGAGAACTTTTTGACAGCTACTTAAAGTTGTTCGCCAGTAAATTAAAAATTCTCACGAACCGGATGAAATTCTGAGAGATCGTTATTAAAGTCCAAATGAACCAACCCTCAAAATGTCGGATCCGATTAGTATTGAAAATTTGGCGAAAAAGCATTGCGAAAATTGTACTTACAGGCCAACCAAAAATTGAAAGCTAATGGATTCTTACCGAAACTAAAGAAATAGAACAATAAAAACTCTCACGGCAATAAAATAAAAAAACAGATTCATAGCTAAGATCGCGAGCTGTCTCCTTATACTTAAAAAGTTAGGAGTTAGCATGGATTTTATTGAGATATTTAATGGAGAAGTTGACTGTTTATTGATTTATCGAGAATATGGACGCCATGTAAGACCTCACCAAGCCACCGCACGAAATTCAAATATTGAATATTCTGCTAACCTTATTCATCTGTATATGCTGTAAGCGATTGGAGTTTATGAGACAGATAAAAGTATTTATTTAAAATGAAAGTCATCCACGGAATAATGTTAGAATAAAATAAATGTAAATATTACGTATGGTATTGTGCGTTTGTGTGTATGTATAATGATTCAATAAAATAAAGTGGCAGAGATTACAGGTGATACAATGGATTAGAAGTTTGATACGTCATGTACGTGTTTATTATTCTAAAAAATTATAAATACTAGTCAATATTTTTTTATAAGTTGTGACTCGTGCTTTTCATTTATGCTTTCGCAAAGCATATGCCATGGTCCGTCATTTTAATTTTTTTTATAAGTTTCTTGCATAATTTGCTCAGAAATACTTACCATCAAGAGCCATTTTACAAAGGACTCGACGAGATAATTTGTCTCTATATTCTACTAAACTGAGTTTATTCGAATTTGTTAACTCTTTGCCATTCTTTTCTCTCCCTACATCCGTAATAATTTTATCATACTCCTACATCAGATCTTAATCTTTTATTAACTTGTGTAATAATTCTTTTCATATTCGAACATCACCCATAGCGTTATGCAAGGGAGCAGATGCGATTCGTTGAGAGAAAACGATTTTCCTTTTTCATTTTCAAAAAAATACCCATTGGGCTCATGTATACACGAGCTCAGCTGACAATAGTTACTTAAGTATATATGGTTATAGCTTAGCAGACGGTGTACGTTTTTAAGTTTGCTGCAATATATATGTAGACTGAGTTGCTACTACGCGAACAAACCCACTGGCAAACCACCTTAACTCTGCTGGTGTTCAGAGTGTAGCGGATTTCAAACTCCATTCCAAAATAACAGCTGTTTCGAAAGCAATAAATATGTTTGTCCTGGAATCTGTGGAGTGCCTGTCCGTGACATTGCATCATAAAAAACAAAGACAGATTCGTTCAAAAACTGTGAATAAAGTGACTGCTGACATTCTTGCTGATTTATCTAAATGTGGTTCTCCATGATATCCAATATTTATTATATTTTAGTGTCTTCATTAATGACGCTCTGAATTAAAAAATTCGTATGGCTCAACATTCCATATGGAGCTAAGATTTGTATAACTGCTTGCACTAACTGGAGAATTGTTTGGAACTTCGAGCTACAGAAAGTGGGGAGAGAGAAGACATGATTCAAAAAACTATGTTGAATTTCACCAGTATCATTTAAAAATTATAAATACATTAGTATGTGCTGAAATTCAAGTCACAATTTTTATACATTACTAAAGTTTAAAAGTATTTTTTTTATGCAGCTACAAACACAAGAAAGGAATGACATTGTTTACTATAAAAGATCATTTAAAATTGTAAATTATTTCTAATAAATTGTTTACAATTGTCGAAAAGAAAATCTACAGTATTTAGAATTTTCTTCAGGTGATAATTTTTTTGCTATGACTTCTGATTTGTTGCCTTTTTTTAATAAATGAAAGACACCAGCATTTACTTTCAAATTTTTTTATTCAGTTTCCTTGGGCACAAATTGTGATTTTTCAAAATATACTATTTATTATAAACCTTACCTCAGTACGTTGAAAAAAACATATTTTTCTTAACTGCATACTCATAAGAGTGACACATTTAATTTGTTAACGAATACTTGAAAAATGTTTGTACGAAGAGTTTTTGTTTTTGTTTCGGTGCAAAAATTGTTTAAGTTGATGAGGTGCGATATTAACGTTCACTGGGCCGAGCGACGGACGGAATACGGGAGTAGTCGGGTCGTACTCAATTACTGAGAAAAAAACATGAGTGTTTAAGAATAACAACTTTAATTATTATTTAGCCCTGAATTTTCTGCGGACGTGTGTGCAACGTTCACAGGGCTAGTGATTAAAGGCAGCACGAATATAGGTCGTCGATTCGCAGAGTGTAGCACTTGGCGCGGTCACGTCAGAAATTTTTGTACACGCTAGTGTGTCTCGTGCACCGTACTGCATTAAGCGAAAGGACAAGGGCGTCAAGCGTGAGCTTTGCGTTTTCGCCATTGATCGAAGCAAGCATAAGGCGAGCTTGCTGCCGACGCCAGTGATCTCGTAAGTTGTAGTAGCGTTGTTTGAAACCTTGAGCTTTTTTAGCAAGCTTTTTGCGACGAACGACTGCTTGAGTCGTTCTCCAGCATAGCACGTGCCACGTGCGTGCGCCCGTCAGGACCTTGCGTCTTGACTAGGACAGCAGGAAGCAACATAGAGTTGACTGACGTCACAAGCCAGTTGCAGTTGATGCAGCATCCTTTGGCGAGCGCCACCGGTTAAGCAGATGCTGAGAAGTGCACAGACGTTGCAGTCTCGTGCAACATGGAATCGTGCTCACCGTTGGAAGCATGGCAACGCTTGCTTGACTTGTAGCTTACAAGTTTGTGAGTGCCCCAGCAGTTTATGCACTGCAAAAACCTTTAGCTTCAATAACTCGCTTTCTTTCTTGCAGACTTTTAGCATTAAACTCAGTACAACGCATGATGAAATGCTCACCTGTGCACAGGCGATATTTTTCGCTTACGTTGTTGTGCGTGAAGACAGAGCTGATCGCAGCCTTCTTGCGGGTCGACTTCTCTGCAGAGGCACCGACAATCTCAAGCGTTGGCATGCTTCGTTCGATAAAGAGCTTTATCGCAGCAAAAGTAGGAGGCTCGGTGTTAGAGCTTCCGAATGGTGAGCGCCACCACCAGGTCATCCCAATGAGCAGTAGGACGGTCTAGTTGTTTTAGTGCAGCTAAGGCATTCATAGTGCCACTGAGCAATGCCTTCAGCTCGTTAGCGGAATCTGATGCAGCTGGCACGGAAAGCAAATCCCTGGTAATCGCTGAGACCAAGTGCCGCTTGGCTGTG
Source organism: Copidosoma aretas (assembly GCA_030522625.1). NCBI lineage: Eukaryota > Metazoa > Arthropoda > Insecta > Hymenoptera > Encyrtidae > Copidosoma > Copidosoma aretas. Next base: position 7,466 of record JAPYYV010009083.1, on the reverse strand, counting down.
TAGTAGTCATGAAGCATCTTCCACGCGGCTTCGAAGTTCGTATCGATCGTTTACACCGTACGTAGCATTTCTGCTGCGCCACCCTGTACGTGTGTCTTCAGGCACTGCAACTTCTCGACGTTGCTTAGCCGAGAATCACGCACGACGATAGCTCCGAACAGATCCTTGAATTCTAGCCAATCTGAAAATTTGCCTGAGAAGGTTGGCACTGCTATTGGTGGGAGACTTCTAGGCGCAGCCGAGGGCATAAGTTTGTCGCTTTCTGGGGGCGCAGGAAGCTTCTGCAGCTCCTCAGACAAAAGTGCTGCCGAATCGAGATAGGCCTCCTCTGCAGCGCCGTAGTTATCACTTTAAATATAGTTATTGTTATTTCTTCGGCATCATCGTCTTGTACCGCAAGAATTTTATCGTGATTAGTTTAAAAGGTACTCCAATTCGTTCTTAACTGCTCCAAGCGTCCTTGTATTATAGTGCGTGTAATCTTTTCCTGGCCTAGCCTTTTTAAATTTGCGTATGCGTTGTTGATCCGCTGAAGCAACTTGCCTTGTTTCTTGATAAGCAGTTCCAAATCTGACGACATGGCAAACTCTATACTGCCGTGAAGCGTGCGTGGTAAACGAGCCGAAGTGCGTTGACGCTAACGACCACCCGCCTCGACGATTCAGAGACGGAAGCCACCTGCCTTGGCCAATCCAAAGGCAAAAGGCGCTCGCCCGTTCTACACTCGTTCTTGTAAAGCCTTTTACGCCTTTTACAAGCAGACACACATACAACACGTCCAGTACAGAACAGGTCACAGCCGAACTTGGAGTCAGCACTCACGTTGCAAATCAAAACAATGACTTCTGCCTGTACTAATTTATTGTTCATCTTTTCTTAACTGCTAGCTATGTCCCTCTCATATTCTAAGGAATAGAATCGAACTACGTGATTTTAAAATATAATTGTTCTGCGCGACAGTCAGTCAGCTCACGGCCGCTGCTGAGAACGCTTCTCTTACAGCAACTACTTATATTTTATTTTTCATTATTTGTTAGTAAATTTGAACATATAGTTAAATTAGCCTTTTAATTTACTAACCGGTTATCCCGTTCCTCACACGCAGCAAACAATTGGATAGCAGAGTGTGGAACGGGATCCCCTTAAAAGTGAAATGTTTCTTGAAAAACTTATATCTGTAGTAATAATTTACTAAATCTAATTTTTTGATCATCTACCATTTTAAAACTGTTCCATCTCAAAATCAATATCAATGGCCTGAAAACCAAACAATTTCACAGTTAACATGTGCCACCAGACATATCTTGATTTCTTATTCACATAGCATGGGATTTTTTAATTTCAACTGTTTTGACCACTTAACATTTTTTTAGATTTTTAAATCATACCATTCAATTACGTATTATTTGAAGTTAATTAACTAATTTTTTCCAGCTTAAATTAAGCAAGATAAAAAAATTTTATTCTGACCTTGGGGGCCTTCAAAGAAAAAAATCCTAATTATTAAAATCTTTTAACTTGCTTATTTCGAGCTGGAGTAACATTAATTTATGAAGTCCAAGTGATATATCAACTATAGGTTTAAAAATATGAAAGACATAGCCGAAGTGGTCAAAAAAATCAATTATGGTTGAAATTAAATAATCCCATGATGCTATTTAAATGGGAAGTCAAGATGTGTCGGGTGGCACGTGTTAATTCTAGACTTATTGGGTTTTCAGGCTACAAATTCTAATTTTTAATACAACAAAGAGTTTTTAAAAGGTAGATAATTAATAAATTGAGTTTGGTAGATAACGGATACTTTTATCCATATACAATGATCAAAACCGTTTCGATAATCCAGAGAATTGGCTAATTTTTGGTTAATTATCTATTACATTTAAGGAGGCTCAACACACCATATATAGTCAACAATGTATATAGGTATAGTTATAACCATAGCCATATATTAACCGCGCGTTTTGCAGACGACGCTCTAACCTAATAACCTTTACTTTTCCTATTGTGTCTATACTTCAAATGGAAATATCTAAATAAAATCCACAGCAACCTACATCTTTCTTATGTTTGATTAAAAGAACGTTATATAAAGTATACGTCACTAGTTTTTTGTTAATGTTTAAGGTGATTTAAGAGAGTTATGATGTGATTACTGGTAAAAACAGAGCCAGTCTTCATAAGAGCCTATGTATAAGACGCTCACTTGTAACGTGTTTTACTAAAAAATTTCCGCAGCAACCTATGCCAAAATTTTGCACAGTGGTAGAATGCATACTTAATAATCATTGATTTCAATTTCATCCTTTTTTAAGTTACTTCGATACATGTGTTGAGCCTCCTTAAATACTTCAATTACAGTATATATGCAAGAAAATATTTATTATATTGAAGCAAAGTTTTGACAGATTTATATTGAAAATTGTGCATTTGCTTCAAGAACATGTAAAAAAAAAGATTAAGGCTCATACGCTGTTATACCACTGATCATAATACACGACTGCAAGTGTGTATAAAGTAAAGAATTACTAAGTATTTATTGTATAAGGTACATATTTTAGTAATTTGTATTTCCCATTACATGTAATTAATAATTTTTTATTCAAGTTTTACATATTCATGATCAAAATTTGTCTCATTTCACTTAATTTCTGAGGACACGACGCTATTGCTCGTTCTGCATTTCCACTGCGTCCACAGTGTCATATGCCGCACAAGCAATATTACCTAACAAAAGTAACAAAAATCGTGTTAAAATTATCACTTAGTTATAAATAATCAAATGTGATTATTGAGATTACCTCTTTTTTGACGTTTTGATGATCCCGAACTACTTGGCGTGGTTTGATTAACAGGAGCTGATTTACTGAATGATTGATCCATCTGGCCAGCAGCATACTCTTCCGGATTATATTCAACGTCCATGAGATCGAGGCCTGCTACATAAATTATACTCTGAATTTTATTTTGGGTAATTATGTTGGACATACAAATGAAAAGTGCACTTATCTAATTGTCTGACAATCTTTTAAAAAGGGTTTTAAAATTTAGAATTTCTTAATCCATAATGAGATTGAAACTCTTAACAGAAAATGTCTCAATTAACAAATACATTATTCAATAACTGAACTGTAATTTAACTAATATTTACTTGAAAAATATATAAGAAATTTTAAAATAATGATGACGATTAACTTATGTAATGCCACGTACTTGTATTCAAGGGTGATTGAGATCAAGTACCGTTCGATTCAGCAAAACCTGAAGATGACCATATATTTGTAATTTGTGACGGCAACGGTACGTAAGAGAAAGTTGAATCTTCAGCTGTCTGTGTAGGCTTACAGATTATAGAAATCGTCCCATTTTTTAACACGGTTTCCAAAGCTTCATTGTTACTTGGAACTGCGGTTGACGACTCCAAGTTTTCCATGAAATTTGTTGAGTTGTTACATTCGCTGATTTCAGTCTATAACGTAACATCATCTTGTACCTTGGCTTTGTCTCTTCTGGTTTTATCCTTCACTGTCTAGAAAAAAAATATGTATTTAGATTCATACATATTTGTTAGGATAAATATTAAAAAACTGTTGTACTCGTACTCTTTGCCACTCTCCTACAGATCTCACTAGTGGTCCTCAAAGGTTTTAATTGACCTCTAAACTTTCCTACTCACCAACTACATTATGTGACATATTAATAATATGAGGATGATTCTTAACATAATCATGTATATTTTTTTTGTTCCGCATCGGGTACTTTTGAACACTTATCCCTGCAAATGAAAATTCAAATAGTTACCCCACATGTGTTACATACGCGATATACTTTTATTGTTAATTATTATAAAATTCACAAATTGATAAACGACACGAAAAATAGATACTGTTATTTTTTTCAGTGCGCTCCTCCATTTCAATAAGCTGATAGTTACTATACTTTAGGGTTATATACAGTAAATAAAAAAATATGAATAAATTCAGTATCCCTAACTATAATCAGCAACAATACTATTAGATTTAAGTAAATTCTATTTTTAGGTTCGGAATGAATTCATAAGGAACAAGTGTAACAAGTGGAACGAGTGGAATGTTCGGAAATATGATCGAATTAGGGATATCATGTATTACAAAAATCTGTAGTTAGTTATCTTAGATCTTGTTACCTATATAATTTTGATAGCAAATACATTAAATAATTTTAAACAAGAAAACTTCATGTTTAATACATGTTTGTACAGAAACTACAATATTTTGAACTGTGTGGATCTAATTTTTTAGAAAGTCAACAAAAACAAATAGATTTCCATTTTTCGTTAGATTAATTATAAAGATTCTTTTTGTCACACAAACTTTCAGAATTTCACTAATTTATATGTTTAAAATAATAAGTTAGTGCAGTACGGGTTTAATAATTAATTGTAATTGTTAATACTTCAACGACTTTAAACTAACAACTATCTAATTTGATTTTGCCACAGTGAACTTATAGACAATTTTTACCAGTGATTTGCAAATTCGAGAGTTGTAATTTATAATTTATGAATTTATACCTTATCAATCCTTGAAATAACAATATGAGCTTTGAAAAATACGAATCAGAGGTAAAAAAATATCTCTGTTTCTATTGGCTTATGCGAAGACGGCCGTTAACACGAATAAAATGTTAAAATTTGAATAAAATAATTTTCTTTTAATTCACGTAGTAACCTTCTTCCGCATGAAATTATAGGATTGTTGTTAAATCTCTTGAAGCAAAGTAAAGACAACTAGATTAATTATTACAAATCAAGATCAACGATACTCTACAATTTAAGATTTCTTCAGCTACCGTATGCACCAATGAACACATTACTAAAAAAAACCTATTTATATAATTAACTTTATTAAGTTTCTTTTGGCTCAGAATTACTTAATACTGATGTACAAAATTTTTTTATTCAGAATTATACAATGATTTTTCATGCTGAGATATACAGTAAATTATCGCAGAGTGCTTAAGGTACTCTATTTCCAATGTATCGATGTACAAAAGAAAAGTATCTTGTAATGAAATTGCATATAATTATTGTAATATTGTTGTGTCATACTGTTAAATGTACAAGGTTTATCGTATATTTTTTCAAATTTTTTTCCTCATTCATCTATTAACACATCTTGTGAATGACAAAACAACACTGATTTTTAAAACAAATTTTTAATTTCCATCCAATGTAAATGGACGAAGGCTAGTTTTCTTCATCAACTTAATACCTACAAACTCTCCACTCATAATTTGCAATAAAACTTTTATTTATTGTTAACCATTCATTCATGTGTAGCTTCTTTTTGGATTTTTACAAACAAATGATTGTTTGACAATCAATCTAACTTTTGTTGTGAATCGAAGATGGTAAGTTTGTAGGTATTTAGTTGACGCAGAAAACTAGCCTTTGGTTATTTGGATTTAATTAAATTTAATAATTTGTTAGAAGAATCAGTGTTGTTTTTTCATTTACACGATATATAATGGATGAATAAGGTGAAAAAAAATTTGCGATAAACCTTATATATTTGACAGTATCACTGTTTAATATTGACTTTAGTGGACTGTATTGCGGGGATGGCGTGGTTGAGCTTTATGCTCGTGGTTGCTTTCTTGTCGGAATAAGTGAGTTTTAAGCCCTCAAACATTCCTCTTGGCAAGTACTGATTTGAGAGCAAGAAAAAAGCGGGGACTGAAGTTAACTGTATGAATAAACTATTTATTGCAGTGTAACAAGTATAAGCGGTTGCGAGAGAGCGACTATCTCTCTCGGCCGCGTGAGTCTGCTCGCGAGCGCTGACGTGTGGCTCGAGAGCATGCGGTAGCTAGACTGACTGTATATGCGGGCTACCTCGCAGGACAGCAACAAATTCAGGAATATGTAATTGTATGTATGTGTGTACAAGTTCTTACATTAGAAGTCAAAGAGAAAGCAGAAATAAACTTATGCTATGTAGAGCAAGGTATTATTTGAGGATATTCGAGAAGTTATAAGAGTCTTTCTCGCTCGGCAAGTCTTTGGCTTTGAAGGCATCATAACAATAACAGTGACACTTTGAGCACTGAATTCTTATAATATAAGTAAAGGAAGTAAATGGACAAGCGATAAGAATAAAATTAGAACTACATAAAAATATGTACTTTAAAGCTAGTTCAATCCTGAACAATCACACATAAATATTAAAATGATTATATGCAATTCGACTGAAGGATATAACTTTTCTTTTGTATATCCATACATTGGAAATACACTACCTTAATAATTATTCGATTGGAGCTGAGTTTTAGAATTGTAACTTATCATTGACGCAACGTACAGATTTTTTCCCAAGCACTTCCTTGCTGAATTCTATAATATTAAATTTTGCATTTGAACAATTACAATTATACTTTAACTCTCAATTAAAACTTATCATATTAAACCATGAGACAAATGTTCATAGCAGAGTTAAAATACAAATGTACTGAGAAAAATCCAGTATATATATTGAGGAAAATTTAATTTATTTAAATGTTTATTTAGCTGCTTACGCCGAAAAACTACTAATTAGAAAGTTATTTTAATTATTCTTTAACTAAAATAAATGTTGCATTATGCGGAAGAACAGAACAATTGTTTTTATGCACCAAGCCTTGCCAATCAGATTTAACCGAGAAGTTTTGCTGAGATTGCCAACGTTAGTGTAGTGTTGATGAAGGCCGAAGATTTTCTCACATTCCGTCACCTATAATAAATCATATTTCCTATTCATGATAACCACTCCATCTGTTTCGTGGAATGAGTATACAGCAAATTCTAAATAAACGTTATTTTCAATAAAAGTGATTTCCAACTTTTTCACAGTAACATTGAATTTGTTGTCACGGCTCTCAATGTTTCAACCGTAGCCTGTCTGTCAAAATTTTCGGCGAGAGCTTCTTGAAGGTTGACTTTTTCTTTAAATATTTCTACGTTCGGTAGCTTGGTCCAAAATAAGCGCCTCCGGTGCAGCGTTGGGCAGAAAAAGCAGCTGCATCATTGAGTTAAAGATCTTGTTAAAGGAATGTTTGGAAAGGTATCTATGGAAAGGTATGTTTGATAAAAATATGTGTTAAATACTCTCATATTTTACAGTTTGCAATAACTGACATTTTGTTTCTTTTGTTTTATTTTGCATCGATAAAACATTTTCGAATAACCAATATAGGTCGTTGCCTTCATTGTTTCTCTTCAACAATTGCAGAATCCGCTCAAATTCATAAAATAACATGCCTGAACTGTTAGGATCCAACGAATAAATAAACGATTTAAAATGAGACAATAAATAGATAATGTATAGTTTTTTTTTTTTTTTTATATTATACTGCTTTACGTTCGGCTCCTATTAAGGGCACTACTCTGGGCACTGAGCAGTTGGGAAAGGGAAGGGATGAGGGATGGGAGGGGGTCAGGGGTACCTTAC
>JAPYYV010009082.1:0-19785 GCA_030522625.1 Copidosoma aretas | reverse complement strand
CCCCTATATGCTAGATTTAATTAAAAAAATTTACAACATGCAATAAATACCTTATTTTTCAGCTTAGGGGTAGTTTACGGTAATTTTTTCCCCCTTGGGAATATAACAACTACTTAAAATTTTTTTTGATGACACCGCCATAAAATCTGAGTACTCCGATAGAGTTTGCTATGATTGATTATGAATTTCAGATGTGATTTCGACCTAATCAGAAATTCACGTAAAATCTATTACTTTAGGGGTGGTTTTCACCCCTTTGGACACCTTGTTTAATCTTCGGACTAATTTTTCCTTGAATCTGTGGGGTTTTACCTACAAGCTCAAAAAAGAATCACCTTGATCGGTCCACTACAGCCGGTGCAATTTTATTTATTCACAAAAAAGTCCGTTTGGTCACGATGTGCGCCTCATATGCGTACATACATAGATAATGAAAGTAATCTCATAAAAATTCTTTAAAAATTCGAACAAATATAGTCAATTCATTTAATAATTTCACTGATTTATCAAATAATTGTTCTTGATTGACAACTGATAATGACTCGTTTTGTTATATGAGGTTAATATTGATACATATGTATATGTATATAATATTAACGCAAACATTATTATTACAGAAACTGTTATGATCCTTTTTAATGTTATTTTTGTACATTTTGGAATCAGTTATGGATATATGTTTATAGTAAGATATAATTTTAAATTTATTACTTGATATTTTTGAATGTGAATTTTTTTTTAGATTATTTTTCCATTTTTTATACAGATTTATATACACTTCAACATTTCCTTTTCTTGTTATATAACTATTAAAAATTTATGTCCCGTTAAATCATCACTATTCTTATTTTCAGTAGACTATAAGACGTAATTTATATAACATACTACAACTTTTTAAAAATTCCTTTTACCTGGACATAATATTATAATTTATAACGCATAAAATATCGTGGAACTTTTGATCTTAACCCTGCAGTGCCTTATTTACCTACATAAACATCTTATACATTTATATAAATCATCTTTCTCCTGCATATAATTCCAGCATCTTCTAATCCTTTATTTCTGACTGATATTATAATTCTTTTTTTTTCCTATTTACATAGCAATATGTGGTTCATATTTTTTTTTTCTTTTATTTCAGTGCCTACAGTCTATCGTTTAAAAACTTATAAACTCACTTGTATGTTTTTCTTGTTACATTATTTTTCTCTCTGTTTTTTTCTTTTTTTTACATTTTACGGATGATAGACTTGTCAATTACCATATAGTTTTTCTGTATATTATGATTGACAAGAGGCTTCTTTTCTTTTCTAAAATTATCTTCGATTTTCTCAAGTTCATTTTCCTTTGCTGCTCTTTTTATGAATCCTACGTTTTTCGATCCTCTACTTTTTCACATGCAACTTTAACTTTTTTGTCTCTTTTGCATGATTTTTATTGATTAAGTCCGTTAAATTTTCTGTCAGGCAGAAATAAGGCCATCTATGCTTTTTCATTTTTATATATGCAAAAAGTAAATTTCTTTCTTTTTTCTTATGCTTATTTCTAGGCTAACTATTGCTTCCTCTATTTCTTATATGTATCCTGGTGTGTTTGCATTTAAACCCAACATGATATTTTTAAATCCGAATCTCTTTTTCCCCTTCTTTCCTTTTTTATTCTCAAATTCAGGGCTACCCTTTCCGCTTATTTGCAATATAATTTTATAATTTAGTCCATGAAACATAGTATTTGATTGTAACTTTCTACTTTTGCTTTTTTGCTTAAGCCAAAAACTGCATTGAATGCCTATTGCATACCTGTTGTTTTTTCTATGTGCTATGAAAATGTTCTTTTAAGAAGCATAGTAATGGATCCATGTTATCTTTTAAAACTTCCAATGCTTTCAATTCAAATTAAAACAGATCTGTGTCTATCCTTCTTCATTCCTAAAAAGTAGAATTTTCCTAATAAATATAGTCAATACATTAAATAATTTTACTGATTTATCAAATAATTGTTACTAATTGGAAACTGATAATGACTTTTTTTGTTATTTATAGTTAATATTGATACACATTTATATGTATATTAGAGTTGTCCTTATTTAGAGAATTTTTAAATTTTATCTCATGATGGTCCTAAATCGTTTCTAAATAAATGAATAAATATTTCTGCTCAATTTCGGCTCTTAATATTAGTATTAACCTGTTCCTCGTGACGGCCAAAGTTTCAAATGGTAAATAACATGGGAAAAGTTCTTTTGTTAATTTAGAATATTTTAAAAGTTTGGCCTATTAACGAAATGTAATAACACATAGATACTCTTTTAGGAATTTCGACGTTCTTCAAAACAGGTCTCTTATGATTTTTCGCTAAGTCCACTTATTTTGTGGTCATTCGAGGTCAAAGTTCAACTTTAAGTGTTGACATTACGATTTTTTTACAATTTTTTCCGTAATTTTCTCTTTTTTAAAAATTTACTATTTCTTTTAAATACTCATAAAACAACTATAAAAGCAATGACGAACATACCAAAAATACTCGAATCTTTTAATAAATTTTATGATATCTATATTACATTAATAAAAGATTATCTTTATCCTCATATTTATACAATAATTTCATTGGTTTAATGCATTTATGCTTATTCCCTTTTTTTTGGCACCAGTTACTCATTTTATACATTTGTTACCATTCTATTTAAAAAGCTTCTATAAACTCTAGTGATTTTATGATATTTTTTTCAGCTACAGAGACTCCCTACTGTTTAGATTATTTTGACTGAATAAATTCTATTTATTGTTATTATGAACAAAATTTTTCTACTTAATGTACTGTAAAAATTTGTACATTAAAATTTAAAAAATTTATTACAGACTTAAAATTCGTTATATTAAAGTCGTTTTTAATATTTGCATAGGTACACTTTTTTGATTGTTTTGAATACTCACAGTAAATGTAATTTTAATTTATATAATAATGTATTAAAAATATAAACAGTATAACAATAAACTGTAGCCAAATATCATTTTTTTTTTAAATATTAGTACAACAATTTTTTTAATTATTAAAAAAATTTGAATAGCATTATTTGTAATGGTCAAAAAACAAAGTTTTTTTGATTATCGTCAAAAACCTTAATATAAACATTGTGAATAAAATGCATCGTAACTCTTTTTGGTCTTTTTACTGAAAGTAAATACCATCATTCACCGATGACTTATAGTACCCTTTATGCTGTGCTGAAAACAAATACACGTAATTAGTTTAGACTTTATATATCATGTTTTCTTTTGAGGAATTATTTTCAGCTCATTTTACAACCTCCGATCATGATTGATATCTTTTTAATATAAAATTTAACCAAACAATTTTTCACACAACCATTGCTTTCCGTGCATAAGCCTCTTATACTATACTGTGTCTTACTCTAATATCACGCATGATTGTTATTCTGTTAGTAAATATGACTATCTTAGATAAACCAGATTAGTTTGAAATTAACTGTTTATCGATCAATCAGCAACAACATGTGCTGAGTCAGATCACTTATTATAACTAAGAACTTCGTACGACTAAGAACATCGCTACTCATGTTTTTCTGATCAGCTGTCTATACTTATTGTCATGTCTTATATATGATTACATATAAAATAAGGCGTTCTAGTATATTCACATTAACCAATCATCAGCTTGCCTTGATTTTTTCCATATTAAATATTTAAAAATTAAATATGGCAATTAAATAACATTGCAAACATGAATATTAAATAATCCACACGTAACAAATGATTCAATATTGCGATAAACATGACGGGCCTGTCATTGGTTCTTAAAATATCTGCTTTTAAGGACACCTCATTTTTTTTATATCATGTAATGTAGCGTGAACAATTTCGACTCAGCCAGCAATATGGAAACGTTTTTTGATCAGCCTTAATTGACTTTAATAGCATTTGGGAGATCTCGGGATCAGTGTCAATTTCTTTTATAATTATAATCTTTGAACATGTAAAAATGATTAATCTAAATAAAACCATATTAAAAATCCCTATCAATGAACTTATAATCAAGTTAAGTGAGTGAGAGGTGATAAGGAGGTAAAGGGGAGCTGGGTTTGAGCTAGGGTGGAGCTATGGAGTAGGTGGAGGGGCTGTTGTGGGAAGCCGAACGGGAGCTGGGGGGAGCGGGGAGGATCCAACCCAAAAAAAATTAAGTTTAAAATCACGTAAAAATGAACGAATAACTACGTGATTTAAGGGGGAGCTGTTAGGCGGGGGGGGGGGGGGGGGGGGAGGGGGGGGGGGGGGGGGGGGGCTGGAACTCACTTTTGTTCATACAACTATACAATACAGGAAGATATTAGGGTGTCTGCTTTTTACCAAATTTAATTTGTTGATCATTTACCCTTTTAAAGCTCCTTGTTTTAGTTTACCAGAACTAACCACACCCATAGAAGAAAATTCTATAAATGACAAAATCGAAAGAGAAATTTACAAACGAAAATTCCATGAAATGTTTTCAAAGTTATGTATTGATCAAAAACTTATTTTTTAAAAGTTTATACATTTGAAAACTGAATTCTTTTTATTGGCGGTCATGGTGGTTCTGGTAAAACTTTCTTATATAAAACGTTAATATATTATTTTATTTCAATAAACAAAAAAATGTCATCTAAGGCTTGGACAGGTATAGCTCTGATTCCACTATCAGAAGGAATGACGAGCCACAGAACTTTTAGATTACTATTAGATTTAAATTCAATTGAAAGTGCTATTTTAGAATTAGAATCAGATAAAAGAAAATTAAGTGAAGTTGACGTCATGACCTGGGATGAAGCTTCCATGATACCAAAGACAGCCTTAAAAAGAGTTTATAGAACTCTAAGAGATTTGTGTGATACAAACACACCGTTTGGAAACAAATTAATAATTTTAGGTGGTTATTTTCGTCAAATTCTACCTGTAGTTAAACATGATAATAAAAATAATATTATAAAAGAGACTATTAAATACTTGAGTATTTGGGAATCATGTTAAATATTACATTTGACGACAAATATTAGATCAATAGACCAGAAATTTTATTCGTTTTTATTAGATATTGGTGATGGAAAAATTAATTGTTTTGAAATACCTACACAATGGAAAACAAACAATGTTTGTTTGAAAATTTTAGAAAATATTAAAGGAGAAACAATATCTTTTTACAGCATAGACAATGCTACTCATAAAGGAGTCAATATAACAAACCATAATATTTACATAAATTTTCCAGTAGAATTTTTATAAATATCAGAGAACTTCGCCCACACAAATTGAATTCAAAAATTAATGCTATAGTTGTGTTAATAAGAATCTCAAGTATTTCCGATGGCCTTTGCAATGGTACAAGGTCAAAAATAAAAAAATTATTAAAATATAAAATAGAAGCAGAAATAATTACAGGTGACAAAAAAGAATCTAAAGTTTTTATACTGAAAATTACATTAAGTACAAGTAGTTCATCATCACTTCCTTTTATTTTATATAGAAAACAATTTCTCTTTGTATTAGGTTTTTCGATGATTGTTAACGAATTTCAAGGTCAAAGTTTTGATTCTGTAGGATTGTGTTTTAGTAAACCTTTATTTTCTCATGGACAATTACATGTTGCCCTTTCGAGATGTAAAAATACAAATATTTTCATTCAAATTGAATCTGAAAATAAATCGGAAATACAAAATATTTTTTGGTCTGAACCTTTTTAATATTTAGAATATTTTTAATTTATCTTTTCATTAAAATTTTTAAAATTATTATTAAAATCAACTAATTTGTTATTAAACTAAACACATTTTTGTTAACTTTCCAAATTGAAGAAGTTTAAAAAAATTTTAATAGACAAATTTTGATCCATCTCCAATTTTTCTATATTTTATAATATCATCAGTAATTTTAGAGCAAAATTGCCGATTGTAAATTTTAAAATAAAAAATTCAGAAAAACGTACATGTAATAATCTGTTTTTTATTTGTACACAAAATTTTTTCAGGTATTTCCTTGCAAATGGAATTATCATTAATGAATAAATAATACTATAAATTTTAACACGAGTCGTAAAAGGTGAGCAGAAAGGCGGTCTGGTCAAAGACAAACCAGCGTTAACACGATGGAGGATAAAATAAAGTATGTAATCGTGCTGATCTCGTCGAGCTACCCTGAGTCGGCTACAAAAATATTTTCATACGTATACAGAAACCCGAGATAACGACGAATTGGCAAGCGCTACTGACTTTGAACATGCCGAAACAGATTCCCGTACGGCCGCGTCGGGTGCAGCGGCTCGGCGTTCTCTCCAGTGCCAGTTCGCACCGCACTGGCAGCACGCAATAAAACCGATCTGTTGCTGTGACTAGCGGCCTTAGAACGCTTTGTTGTATTTTTCTTATAAAATTTAAAGGGATGAACCACATTACTTTCAAATCCAAGCAGTTATTATTGTAAAAGGTGACCTAATGATTTTTTTGAAAAGAAAAAAAATATCTCTGCTCCAGTATATCGTAGGAAAACATTATTTGTTTTTGTACATTCGTGGAAAAATGCCAGCTAAATAAATGTCGTATTTTAACGTCCCCAAACACAAAAAAAGAAAAAGTATTGCGATTGTTTATACGGTAAAAACATGCACTATTTTTAACGCAATTTTTAAGAAACTTTTTTTAGATAATAGACTTAGGTGTTAATTACATAGGGTGGTTCATCTCTCAAAAAGTAAGTAGTTTTGCGAAAATAAAAATCTGACTGCCTTAATCTGAACAAATGAAATTTTATAACACTTTTTTACTTGTGAAATGGAATTATGCAAACACTGTCGATCTTTCATAATCCAGATTTCGTGTGCTTATTTGGCACATAAGGACCTACATTTTCCGTAATTATAAAAAGGAAGAATTAATTATTGACAAAGTTATTGTAAAACTTAAAAACATTACTTTTTAATGGTTCATTTGTTTTTGCAAGAAATGCTATTAACTGATTTCAATTCTGCAGTTGCCATTTTGAAGATAATTTTAACGCCTATAAATTTTTCTTAATTTTTTTTGGATTAATTTCTCAGGTTACGAACAAAATGCAAAAAAACTGGTATCCAGCGTCTTCTGCTGGCCGCCATTTTGTTATACCAAAAATTCAGCGTGAGGAAAGACTTTTATTTTGTTATTCCAACGTTTGTTTACACGATAAAGCATTAAAATAGCTCTTAGCACCCGAAAGGGACAAAATCGACAACTGTCCTAGTCTAGAGCTAATAGAAGATTGGAAGACAGCAAGTATATTCCCAATCTATAAAGCTGGGGACAAGAAGAACGCACAATTTTATAAGGAGATAGCACTATTAAATGCAAATTATTTAGAAACAATTCAGCAAATAGGATGAGAACAAGCTAGATTGCAAAAGGTCAATTCAATAGTGAAAAAGGTATATTTTTAATGAAAATCAGGAAGGTTTTAGGGAAAAGAGAAGCACGATAGACCATGTATTTGTATTAATCAGTATTTTTAACGATAAAATGGAAAACGTGATGGAAAAAATTTTGGTTTGCTTTGTAGACTTTTAAATGACATTCGATAAAAAAGATAGGAAACTATTCATATAAAAAATAAATTAAATAGGAATTAAAAGGAGATATGTAGACTTGTTAAAAAAAATCTATAGCAAAATAGTAAATGAAATA
Organism: Copidosoma aretas; assembly: GCA_030522625.1. Classification (NCBI taxonomy): domain Eukaryota; kingdom Metazoa; phylum Arthropoda; class Insecta; order Hymenoptera; family Encyrtidae; genus Copidosoma; species Copidosoma aretas. Next base: position 12,086 of record JAPYYV010009082.1, on the reverse strand, counting down.
AGCACAAGCGAAGAAATATCTGAAAGATTCAAAACAGAAAGCGGGGATAAACTTAGATGACCATCAAGCTCTACACTCTACAACTTGTATGTTATTGATGTAGATCAAATTTGGCGAACGAAAAGTAAAGAGGGAGGGGTGGACAGTAATCTGGAGGAAAAAGATACATAATCTGAAATTTGCAGACGATGTTGCGATTGTGGTTTATACTGAAAGAGGTTTACAAAGTATGTTGAGTGACTGAGAAAAATGTGGCGATAATAATTTGACGATAGTGCACACGAGAAAAACAAAATTTTTAATTTTTAGAAGGATAGCAGGAAAAAAAGAAAGTGAAAAATGGATATTTAAGGGCAAGATCATAGAAGTAGTAAATAAGTACAAATATTTGTGTTTTTAATTGTTAACTAAAAACTTAATGAAAGCTTATGTCAACAAAGTAGCTAGCAAAGTTGAGAAAACGATAAACGCGTAAGGAGATTGTTACCGATCAATTTGAACATTGATAATTTGAGAAAAATCTGCTAATACTTGTGAAATTATGTTTATTTATTTCCCAAACAAGACTAGGGTTCTAAAATATTTAATTTTTCAATTGAACAGTTAATATTTAAATTTTATTGTTAATTGAATGTTCTTTCAATTAGAAATAAAATGTTTCGTAAAAAACGGCATTTTTTCGTTTGTTTGCTTTGTTTTTGAAAGTTCAAAAACCAGTGCGTCTTTACAGTGTTTCAGAACATTAACAATCCTATTCAATTCATTAAAAATCAATTTAATTCTTGATTTTGTCATATTTCAATTAACAAATAAATTCAATTGTTTTAAAAACTTATTTTAGTTATGAATTAAATGTATTTGTTAGTTAAACTGTAATTCAATTACGATTCATGTGAATTATTTATAACCCTGAATAAGACATACTAATAGTACTACTTTGGGTTGAGCATTGCTGTTATACGGGCTTGTGAGCTCGATAATTCAATAAATTATTCAAAGCCACTAATTCTCTGATACCGATTGATAAAGTCAACAAAAAAGATCAGAGGCCCAGAGCCAAGAAACGGGGAACTCTCTCGTTAACGGGAAGCCAAATCACTGCTTGGCAACGAACCTTTTCTGTTTTTTTTAATCATGAATTTAGCGCTTGCACCTTTCTTTTGTTTTTACGCTAGTTCTTGCGGCTAAATACAAAGTCGCTGAGACGGCATTCTTAGCTTGATCTCCAATCAGTTAAGTCGTAAGCTATTGTAAAAAAGCAATAAATACTTGAAATTTTCTTAAAGTTCAGTTCTGCTTTCGCTTCCGATATCACTGCTATTGTATCATAACATTTTGCTGCTCAAATCCGGGACTATGAATTTACTGACTTAGCGAGGAAAGTAGAGAAAGTAACGAACAAAAAAATTAAGGGGCTATGTGAGCCAGAAGTTAAGGAACTAATCGGCGTGGGCGCACGGTGGTCGAAAAAGCGAAAAAAAATGCTTAAAGTTCGTGCGTTCGATGAATTTTAAGTATAAATAATAATTTTGGGCTTATTTCGCTAGGAAGATAATTACCTTCAAGAATTCTAGTCCCTCAGATAATTGTTAATATGCTATATATATGTATATATACGATCAATTCTGCAAAAATGTCAACTTCTTAAATAAAAAACAAATAATAAAAATAAGGTGATGTTATCTTAATCAAAATTATTTCAGCTACTTACCAAATCTTTAAGGGCATTCAGTATATTAGCTGAGATGCCTACCTTACCGACTACCTCATATCAATAAAGTTTAATTATTTATTATTAATGCATCTATTTTTTCGTAAATCGATGAGATCAGGCATAAAGATGATTCATCGAGGCATCAATTAAGCTAAAGCATTTTGTAATTAGTTCTGAATTAAGAGAGAAAAATGATTTTTCGTGATCGTACGTGACTGCTTAGCTTTAACATCAATCCGGAAAATCATTTTTTATCATAACCAGTGTAGCAAATGAACTGAAATTTTCACAGGTGCTACAAAAATAAAAAATCCATGTGCGTTTTCTCTTCTTTTTACGTAAGATTTGCTTAAAAGAAAAAAATTATATTGTTCAGTACATCGGAGGGAGTTTTTACCTTACCAACTACCTTGCATTCATACGTTTCTAATAATTATTGATGATGTAGACATCTTTACTCAGAATAGTGAGAAGAGGCATAAAGCTGATACCTCAAGCTGACCATGAAGCCAAGTTTTATTGCAATTGGATGAGACCTAAGAGAGAAAAATTATTTTCGAATGTATGTTACAGCTGCAAGCACTTAAGCAGTTTCTCGAGACGAGAAATTACTTGTCTTTCTTATTTCTCATCCAATTGCTATGAACTTTTACTTAATTCTTAGCTTGAGGTATCAGCTTTGTGTCTCTTCTCACTGTTTTGAGTAAAAATTTCTACATCATCAATAAATAATTATTAGAAACGTATGGAAGCAAGGTAGTTGGTAAGGTAGAAACTTCGTCTGATGTACTTAACAATGTGATTTTTTTCTTTTAACTAAATCTTACGTAAAAAAAAGAGAAGACGCACGTAGATATTTTATTTTTGTAGCACCTGTGAAAATTGTAGTTCATTTGTTACACTGGTTATGATAAAAAATGATTTTCCGAATTGACGTTGAAGCTAAGCAGTCTCGTATGATCAGGAAAAATCATTTTTTTCTCTCAATTCTGAACCAATTACAAAATACTTTATCTTAATTGATGCCTCGGTGAATCATCTTTGTGCCTGTTCTCATCAATTTACAAAAAAATAGATGCAATAATAATAATTAATTAAACTTTATTGAAATAAGGTAGTCGGTAAGGTAGGCATCTCAACCGATATAGGGAATGCCCTTAATGATAGAAAAAAGCTCGTATCAGTTATATTTTTGATAAACTTTTTTTTATCAAAACAAATTATTTTATACACGTGACACCATTTTTGCTCCAACACCCTTAAAAAATTTATGAATACTTATGCTAAATTAACTTGAGTATGTAGAATATATATACACAGAGATGATCAGCGTCGTTATTAGTTGGGTTATTAAGCTCCGATCAGATTGTTGTATTACCTATCTTTGATTCTTTTGATTCTATTAATTTGATTATTAAGTAAAAGCATAAACGAGCTGGCACATTAAGTAAATTAGACTACATTACCCGACATTTTATTTATTTATTAGATATCCCGTGGCCAGGTTTACCATAGATTGGCTCACGTAGAATCAACATGGATTGCATGTCTATTTATGATGAACTTTGTATAGCTGTAAAAAAATCTAAAATTGTTGTCTGTGAAAATTATTCTAATTATTATCAATGTTTTTATTTAAAAGTTCCACTCGATCAAACATAGAGCATAAAATAGGTTAAGTACGGCTTCATCTGCAATTGTGTTTTTTATTCTTTTTGAATTTTTGACATAAAAATAGAGTACCTTACAAGAAAATGTAGGGAAACATTTTATGCTCAAAATAAGTGTAGAAATACGATATTTTGTTTATTGCAAAATGACTAAAGTTTTTGTTTTAACAAAGTTTGTTTGAATAAAAAGATCTAAATCAAAAATATAAGTGATACGAGCTTTTTCTATCTTTTAATATATTAGTAAGTAGCTTAGATGATTTTTATCAAAGTAACATCAATTTTATTTTAGTTATATGTTTTTAATTTTAGAAGTTGAAATTTTTGTAGATTTGACCGTAGATATACATGTATGTAGCATATCAATAATTGTCCGAGAGACTTGGATTCTTAAAGGTAATCATCTTACAAGTATAATAAGCCTACAACCACTTTTTTTCATTTAAAATTCATCGAACGCCCGAAGTTTCAGAATTTTTTCGGCTTTTTCGACAACTGAGTGGTGTCAAGGAGAATTATCTTGTCGCTCTTGGAATCAGCTTGCTACAAGTCTCGTTTCGGAAAAGATTAATGCAGCTGATCGTAACGATGTCCTATTGCCTCTGCTCTCCACGACTATGCCAAACTCGAATTTGACTCAAGGATGGAACCGCCATCACCTTTTGGCATTCCGATGGTAAATTACAACTTGAAGTGGCCACCAACACGATCTCGGGTGACACGCTGCTGACCAGTCACCCCGGTTATCCCTGCAGCTGGCTCTGGCTTCGTGCTGCTGCCGACCTCGTGCGCCGCACGATGTTGTACACCGCACTGTTAACTCGCTGCTGCTCCCGTCTTACCTGCAGTAAGCTCTGGCTCCAAACTACCGTCTTCTTCGGATAAATAGCACTAATAATTTTTCTCAGACTTAAAATTGCAATCAAAATAACTTGATGTACGACACAAATAAATTTGAAAAGTCAAGTGGAGACACTTCGAAACAATTTTTAAATATGATGAAAAAGACATTATTGATAATCCAAGATTCAGCCACAAGAGTAAGTTCAAACATAATGAATAATTTAACTTCAACGAAAATCCTGTCTTCATTTTTTTGTGATCCACTTGACTAGGTCAGATGTAAAAAAGCCTTTAAACTCCCAACTGAAGTAGGCGATTATTCTGATCGAGAAAATGTATTGAGATTGCATGACTGTTTGCGAGGAGACGCACTTAAAGCTTCTAAAACTTTGTTCGCTGGAGAGAACAGAGCTTAGGAAATAATGCAAACTCTTAAAATGCGACTCAGGAATGCTAAGACGATTTTGATAAAAATTGTAACTTAGATAAAACCACTATCCCGGATTGAATCTCACAAAACAAGATTCAATAAATTTGCTACTGATCTTAAAAATTCTGTCCCTGCTATAAAATCTTTAAATGATGAAGGTTTTTTGTTTAGTACGGACTTAACGAACTAGGTTTTAAGAATTTACCAAGTGCAATGCTAGGAAATTACGTGCGGTACGCTTCATTTATTTATGAAACTAAAACATTTGGAAATGCTAGCAGACTTTGTTTATGACGAAGCAAGAATGTCATTAGCTGCAGGCGTAATTGATACACTTTGAAATAATGAGCATTTTAATAATGAACATTAATGAATATAAGGATAATTTTCAAGCAAATACTTTCTCCTGTCGATGCGTTTTTAATGCTGTTTTAATTGACTGAAAGAGGAACATACGCTTGACAATTGTAAAAGTAATCCCAGTAACTTTTGCACGTTGAAAGCTCGAAACACAAGAATCAATTGCGGGAAAAAAAACAGGACGATTATTAAAAAAATCAAACAAACAATAATAATTCAACGGATGCATGTTTATAAATATCTTCAGAAACACTTTTCAAAACTGTTCTCGCAATTGGTTTAAAGTCTAATAAATTAATTCACGCCTTATTAGGTGACGAAGCTACTGTCTTGATTTTAAATGCTTGGATTCAAAATGAAATCGGAATAGTTAGTGAATTTTATAATTTTCCCTTAAACCGTGCAGGCGATGTTGAATCCGGTCTATTTACTAAAAAGAAAATGAATTAAAAAAAAAAACTTATTATTCAACTTATTCACTTCAAAATGTTCTAGTTGTCGGCAATCTTGCCCTTCACAGTCAAAAAGTGAGTAAAACCTTGGCAGATTATTGTTCCAAAGAAGTAGGAGTAATAATATCTCCGTATAATAAAGTACCAGACTTGTTATTAGGCCAAAGTCATGCGGAACTTATCGTTACGCGTGAACTACACTATTTAAAAAAGAAAAAGCTTTTTATCGTGTTCACTGCTGGGTTGGTCCGTGCTTGGGACAAACATCTTTCAAAATATCTTGCAAGTCAATTTGGTTTCAATAAATCCAACGGACAAAAATATATTAATTTACATGGAGAAAAGTGCCCTAGAAAGTAATCTGGATGTAAAAATGTAAAGTTGTTTTGAATAAGAACCCTTAGGGATAAAAGCTTACAAAAAGACGTTTGATAAAAATATACGAGCAATAAAAATTTTAGAAATTAATCGCGATACGTTAATGTAGCTTGGGAAGTAGGCTTATTATGGCGTTCAGAGGTCGAATCTACTGTTTCTGGGCGTTCGACTACTTTAACAAGACTATATCTAGTTGAGAAAAAATTAGATCATGAAAAAGAATAGGCTAATTTATATCATCGTGAAGTAAATCGGTTACTAGACAACAATTTTGCCAAAAAGCACTTGATAAACAAACAAACACACGAACGTGGTATTTTTTTCTTTTTGGCATGCAAAAGATGAATAAGCCTGGAAATTACTAATAAACCCTCAATTACTTACTGTTATCAGGTCCTGATCTCTTACAGTCTCCACTCAGATTTTTGATGCGATTTTAACAATATTCTTACATGATTAAAGCAGATATCAAGAACATGTTCTTAAAAATTAAAATTAAAAAAGATCAGAAAGCTCAGCTATTCTTATGGGGAGGTATTGCAATGGGTCACTTCATGATAAACTTATAATATACAATTCAAATACTTTAAATTACGAAACCGTCAAGTTAAATTAATAGATTAAATTTTAGTCATCAATCAGAAAATATAATTTTAAGTTCAAACCCACAAACGTGCGCAAGGTTCGCACAAGTGATAGAAGGCGCGTAGGACTAACAGATTCATCAGATAATCTATGCCCGTCGTTATTATACGTCAAATTATCTTCAAATCTTCAAATTGGCTATAAAAGCGGAGCCTGGAGCTAGAAAAATTTAGTCTCGCTACGGCCCGGATGCGGATTTCTCGTAGACCCACCCAGCCGATAACACCTCCTTGCTTTTCCTTGATACCTAGTGTCGAGTACAATCGCAAGAACAGAGAAACTTAGCGTCGGACCCCGGTCATAGGAGAATACGCTTATCAGGCGAAGAATCCTGGGAGATAACACAGACCATGTCCATGTATCCAACGGTTCTTGAATAAGCGACCCATAGTGAGAGACGAACTGACTTGTAGGATAATATATACACTGAGCTTGTTATTTCTACAACGATCATGCGAGGAGATACATATTTCAAGACATGTTTGATATATTAAAATGAAAGCACTACGGTGCGCAGATTTGAAGATGAAAATGGATAAATCAAATTATTTAAAAACCAAGAAAATTCAATGAACAAAATTTAGTATCGTATTATTAGTTATTTTCGGCGAGTGACATTATAGGTGAAAACTCAAGTAAATAGATAAAATATTATTAATGATTGTACATAATTAGAAAAATTTATTATTGGTTTTCTTGGATTTGTTATCCTAGTGTGTGCTCATTCATCGACGCTAACGTAACTCGCGAGTCAATTTACTCTTCAAAATAATTGAATCAAGTTAATAAATATTTTTATTGAATAATATCAAAAGTATAATCAAAATGTGTTGACGAGTAAGGATTATATTACCTGCATTGCATTCGGTATTAAATATTATTTGAACTTGCGTTCAATGGTGAGAGAAGGAGATGGTTGAATTCTTATCACAATTAACGTTTTTAGGTTAAGGGCATATATTTTGTAATATGATTTTCTATAACCAGCTAAGTACGGAGGACAATCGCTGTAATCGTTGCAGGGATTCCCAGGGGCACTCTCTCGCAGATGAAAAGCCAAAATACTGCTTAGCAACGAACTTTTTTTTGTTTGTTTCGTTTCAAATTATGAATTTGGAGCTTGCACCTTTTTTTTGCTTTTCTGCTAGTTTTTGCGGCTGAACACAAAGCCGCTGCCACGGCATTTTTAGCTTGACTTCCGATCAGTCAAGTTGTAAGTCATTATAAAAGAGACATATATCGTTAAAAATTTTCTTAAAGTTGAGTTCTTCTTTCGCTCGTGATATCACTGCTATCGTGTCATAACAGGGACTATGGAAATGAGCAAGATTAGACAGCTTAAAAGGGAAGATGTATATACTATATACAATAGTAAAGGCAGAATCTTTATATGGATCAAAGATTTGGGGATGTAAGAGATTGGAGTACGTCAAGAAAGTTTAGTGGGAGCTTGTGAAAATGGAAATCAGAATCAATCAAAATACCCCTGCATATATTTGGAAAAAAAGGCAGGTTGAAAGAGTCCGGAGACAGAAACAAGGGATGGAGCAGGAAATCATTTACTATGAATAGCACAGATGGATGATGATCGATAGCCAAAAATTGTGTCTAAAAGAAGAAATAAAAGCAATGAAGAACGGAAATGCATAAAAATGGGACCAAAAAGCAATGCAGGCCTTGAAAGAAGTGGGAGATAGTGAGGGTATAAAAGGTTTATATAATGGTGAGGGGAAATAAAAAATAAAAAATAAAATTGAGAAAAGCATACAAATTAAAGTAAACCACGGAATTCAAATAAATTGGGGTGAAATTAGTAGATTAATATACTGTAATTATTATAAATATATTAAACTAGGCTAGGAATCAAGAAATAGTGGGGGAGGGGATGTTAAAGTACGATGGGCAAAGCTAAGATGTGAGCGTGCAGGCAAAGCGGGTCATAAAGGTAATCTTAAGGTAGTAGTTGATGAAATGAGGAGACAACGAAATTTCTTGAGATTGTAAACATGTATTCCTTAAACTATTTTTGATCTACTGTTAAAGTTTCAGAAGGCTCAGCGGTGCTGAAACGAAAATATTGCGTTCCAAAGTTTATAGTTTTAGTACGTGTGTCATAGAAAAAGTCGTTCCAAGAGCAACGTAAACACTGATTACTCGAGCAACGTAAACACTGATTACTCAGCCAAAAAACGATGAATCTTTACAAAAAACTAACAGATTACGTAAAACAGTACAATACATCAAATATTTAAAAAATGAATATGTTCAGCGGTATGGTTGTTGAATAATCTTGATCGAAAGATAGAAATTTTCACTGAATGCCGACAGCTAAGCAGAGCTAATATATCTATATAGAAGCAGAACGGGACATGTACACGCAAACACGCAAAGATTTTCCTGTCCATGTGAGGTCTACTGCGCATGCGTGACTGTGGGTCAACTACTACCTTAATACGGACTTTTGCGTATGCAATGCAAATACAGAAACTGTCGAACATATTTTTACATGCAAATAAGCGGAAAAAGAAATAAATAGAGTAGCTTAGAAAATTGACACTGGAGGCTTAAGAAGATCACAAGAATCTGTTAGGAAAAGACTAATCCATCTATTGGAAAATAATTCGATTGAGGGTATTTGCAAGTATAACGTAAAGTTATAAAAACTTGACAATGAAGAGGGGATAGGGATGAGCATTGTCATTCTAATAAAGACAGGAGGCGGCATATAGCAGGAAAAATTTATTGTAAAATACGTACTTATTCATCTAATTTTTAAAGCGATGAGTTCTTCCAGCGGTATGTTGTGTTGGAAAATTATATATAAAAAGACTGTAAATCTAAACATGAAATAAATAAATAAATAAAAATATTGTATCTTTTGAATAATAAATTATTTCACTTGTAGAATTATTTTATTTTAATAATGAAGTGTCCTTTTTAATTATACCTTAGATAAATTTAAGTACAGGAAAAAAAAAAAATAGTTCAGAGTGCCGTAGCAATACTTTAAAGGTAGTGTGGAAATTTTCTAAGTATTGTATATGCTAAAGGTAGTATCAGAAATGTAAACTAGAAAAACTCAACGATTATCCTTTTTTACGTTATAGAAGTTGTAAATAAGCTTCTTGTTTTGAGGTTCTATCACTTAGTGATCACTGTATTTCAAAAGTCTTAAATAATGAATCAATAATGATATGTGAATATTGATCGTTAAGGACAACTGCAATTATTAAGTTTAATAAAATACGATTCTTGTGAGGTTATTCCCACTGTACTAAATTCGATATATTAGTAAAGTTTACATTTTTGTAGAATATTTTGCAACATTGCTTCAGGGTATACTTTCAACAAAAAGAAACTTTGAAAATAAGTTTCTTTTTGGCTTTTGTTTAATTTTATTTTTTTAAGGTTTGTCATACTCCTTCAAGGATTTTATATGTCACAGGTGGAAATTTTTTAAAATATTCAACGTTTGACCAGTTATGTGCACTCGTTTGTACGCAAATCGTTGTTCGAAGTAAACATATTTTAATTATCCGTTTTATGGTGCAGATACAGGGTGTTCCAAAAATGTTCCAAGGAAACTATACCACGAGATTAAGCTCGTCAAGACAAAAAATAAAGCTTTTAACCAAATTTCGATCAGATGCGTAGTTTTTAAGATATTGTCAATTGATAATCTGTTTAATTAGTGTAAACAAATACATAAAAAACTCTCGTAGCCTGTTATGTGATACATAAATTCCTTGATTTCGAATTGCCAATATCTCGAAAACCACGCATCGGATCGAAATTTGGTTAAGAGCTTTCTTGGTTGTCTTGACAAGCTTAATCTCGTAGTATAGTTTTTCTGTAACATTTTTGGAACACCTAGTATACTAAATTATGAACAGTGCGGATTGAATGTGTTAAATAACTGTTTATTCTTTAGTCATTTAACTTTATTTTACTTCTAACGGAAGGTTGGAAGGTTGGGACTGTGTCTCTTGCTCCTGTACAGGCCGCAGGACTAGCAGTCGTCCAACTACTTACTTGTTCCAAATGTATTCATCCCAAGAATAATTTGTTTATAACAAGAGGAAGAAAAAAAACGGTCGATAGGATTTCGTGTAAAATATATTATTATTCACCTTCTATTCCTTTATTCGTTACCAGTTGTATTGAATTGTTATACGTATGTGACTTCTGGTATATTCCGTTGTATAACTGTATTCATTTACAGTATTCATAAATAATTACAATTTCTGATATTTAAACTTATACTTTGTTACTTAGTTAAAGTGACCAATTACAATTAACGCACTTAATGAACAATTGCAGGAGTGGAATCACTCTCGATGAGCGGTGACAAGCTACTAAAATAAACTGCTTTCGATGAGTGGCAGTAGACTACTAAATAAACTGCTCTTAAAGAGCGGCAGTACACTTCTAAAACCAAAACGTCGCACAGAGGCAGTATATAAGATAAGGCCCCGCAGGAAGTTTTGGTTTCACAACTAGGCTAAGCGAGAAGTTGCATTTCCTCGAAATGCGATACGTGCTGACCAGATGTTTTGGACTTCGTGCTCGCTTCGGTTGTAAGTCGACACTTCCTTCAACTCTCAAAGAGTGACGTAGTACAAAGTCAGCACTGTTTAGGGACAACCTTGATTTCCTAGTAACATTATGAATATAATATTTTCATTTCGATTTTTTCCTTAAACATTGTTTGTTTTCTCAATTAATACAATAACATTCTATCTTTTAATTGAGAAATCAAAGTTGTCACTCAACAGTCTCCCCTTCTTAAAACTATCGCCGCCCTCGGCGAATATAGAGTATAATCAAAATATAATAAATATTATAAACTTAATAATTGTAATTATTGTAGTTTTAAAGTAACATATGTTATGAAAATATAAAAACAGTATTATTCTGATATTTTTATTTTTTTTTTCTAATATATTAAAATACATATTGAAATATGATACTCAAGTAATCTACAAAATATTACATGTATTTGAGGTTGTGCAAAAAGTAAATGAAAAGGAATGATAATAGGAATATAATGTAGGATGAGATTATATGTAATAATAGTATGTATAATTTTGTATATGTGTAAAGTGGCATAGATCTTATTTTGTTTTTATACTGTATATAATGATGTAACCGTTGTACTATTATTAAACTTCTTTACACAAAAAGGTCCTTTTTTTTCTTCCGATCTCTTGGGTTGTCGTCTTTGGTGGATTTTGTTGGTTTTTTGTTTGCTTTATTGTTAATCCGTCAATGGCTTTAAGGTTACTTGATACTCCAGTCTCAAGGCACAGTTGATAGTGCCAGTCGTATTTCACTAGGCTGGCATTGCATTTGCAGATTGGGCATATCCTTTGCATATTTATTTGCGTTTTACAGAGGAGACTGTGCACTTCGAGGTCTGCTCTATATATAAGGTTTCCACAGGATGGGTGTATCATTATCTGTGTTTTACCTTGATTTTCCTTATTGTAATGTCAGACTCCATGATCTTTAAGTCCGTCGAAGGCTCTCATAGTTGATTCTTCATTACAGTAGGTAACAAAGACCATGTACATGGTTTTTCCATCATCCCGATG
>JAPYYV010009081.1:0-12157 GCA_030522625.1 Copidosoma aretas | reverse complement strand
CTGTGAGGGTAAGAACTGTACTAATATTGAACAGTCGGCTGTCGATGTGTTCGATAATGGAGAGATAGAAGATGCCGAAAACTATCTTGAACAACTTTTTCCCGATGTTGTTCAGTCCTTTGTAGGCGCTAACGATGTTCAGTACGAGGACAATCTTCAGTATACTGACATGAGCGATACCGTGGAAGAAGATGGAGAAGAAGAAGAAGAAGCAGCTGACGATGAACCGGTATATAAACAACCACGCCTTCTGTAATTTCTTAAAGTTTTATTTTCAATTGTAATGTATACCGAATGCGAATAAACTCTTGTAATATTGATACGGTATTTGTGTATTGTATAACAGAAGCGGCATCGCCATTCCCTACACCAATAAACCCACTAAAAGTATCGAAAACCGTAAGAAAGTGCGACTGTACCGTTTAAACGCGAATTTTCGGCTAAAGAGCATATTTTAGGGGTTAAAGAGCCACATCATCAGAAAGTTCGTTTCAAAACGAAGAAAATGAAAAAAAAAAACATTGTTCTACGTTGCTTTGTTGCTAAGAAATCCATTTAGCAACTACGAATCTCGGCGGCGCAGGGAAAGCTCGGCCGATGCGTCCACTCGCTTCAGCGTCGCATTACGTGCAAGAATGGCATCTGAAATAGATGAAGTAACCAAGAAAATAGAAATAGCAAAAAATACATAAGAGAGAATTGTGCAAATAAATTTGCAGCGTTCTTATCCTCATAGAGTTCTTGTTTACAATTCAGAAAATCAACGTCAGTGTACTAAAAAAAATATAACGTTGAAGAATACATTTTTTTTAAATCATCAGCCGTAAATTTTTGTACAAACATGCAACTTAAAATGTACATTTTTTTCTCTATAACATAATAAAAAAATTATTATAATTTTTTTTTACATTTATACGATCATTTTTACGTACTTTAAAAGACAATCTTTGACATATTGTAGTGTATATTATGCAATTTACACAGGAGTTTATAAAACTGATGATAACAAATACATAAGTTTTCTAATGGAAAATTTTCATTCATAATTCGTCTTATAGTTGATGTTGTTCAAAGAAATTGTGTCATATAACGACAACTGAATTAGACAAGAATAACATTAAAACTGGAACTGCCACTCATGAAAAATTTGGAAATTATGTATTCATCTCCAGAATAACAGTAAATACTAACACCTTATCTTTGTTACTTGTTGTTTTGAATAAAGAACAATTTTGTAAGCTTTTTTATGACTTTTAATAAGTCTGCAAAGTCTAAGTTTTGATAAATTAGGATTATATTTTAAGAAGCGGTTATTTTCTAATGGTCAATTGTATGTTGCATCATCTTGATGTGAAAGTCGGAAGAGTATTTTCATACAGAATAAATTGGAAAATTCTACTAAAATAGAAAATATTGCATAGGATTACGTTTTTGAAGATATCAAATAACATCTCTTCCTAATCTTTATTATTCCATTAGTAACAATTATAGCAATATACTAAAGATATAGTTTACATTCACTTACTAAAACTTGCATACGGACACAGACGTATGCATATGCAATTTCTAGCAGGTCCACCTCCACGTGGAGCCTTCTTGATGATTCTACATGACCTGCACAAATTTCATAAAAATCTGGATACTGCAATAATATGATTTAAAAACAATAAATCTTTATTATAATTTTAATAAATCTTAATTATGGTTACTGTATCTTCTTCTGAAAGTTTAAAAAAAAGTCCTTGATTAGTATGTATTGTTGTATAGAGAGCTCTCTAATACAATATAAATATGGAGTAAGCGGGCTGTTTGGAAAATTAGTTAGGTGATGATGGAAATGGATTTTTTCTAAAAGGTGTGTGATGAATTGTAGGGGTTTGTTTGGCGGGGTTGAAGGTCTGTGGGGTGGCAGTAAAGGGGCTGTTAGGAGTTGTACAGGTGGCCAAACTATTTTAAAGAACTGTAAATCAACAATAATTCACTACATTTTGTAAGAAAGGGCGGGGGGAGGGGGGGGGGATAAAAAGTGGTGGAGGTGCAGAGGGTTGCGGGGGAACGGTAAGGGACATTCATTTTATGATAACAGATTGATTTTCGCATAACTTAAGCTTTTTCATTTGTTTTGGAATTGGGCTCATTCTGGCTAAGAGTGGGAAAATTTAAAGATAAGATTCAAAAAAAAAAAAAACTTTGATTTGTAAATCCAAGAAAATGATTATAACTGTAAGTTCTAAATAATATAATTATTCGGTTTTCTTTCGACAAAAATCCAAAAATAATAATGTTTAATTTCATTTCGGTGGTGGGCGTGCAAAGCGCGCAGGGGGCGGAGCCCCCTACAACTCTAGAGAACTCCGAAAAAACATGCACATCATAACCATATTTCATACCGCATGATAGATAGTAGTGAATAAGATGTGTTGCAAAAGGCTGAGGAGAAAGGCTATAACTTCTGCCTTACACGAATTTACTAAACAATATAGAAAGATATTTATTCTTAGCAGAGCGACTGTTCGGTAAGCGGAAGGTTGTGCTCGGGCCACACTCAGAGATGATTTTTTTCATCCTTGCTTACGATTTTTACTACCTTAATAAAGTGTATTTTTGAATTCTATCGAATTTTTTCATAAAATTTTTAGTTGTATATTATTGTACGTGGCGTAATATATGTATATATATATGTGTATAAGGGTGTTCATCATTTACGAAATTTTTCAAATCTTCGATTACGCCCCTTAAATCTTTTTTTTGATCCAAAAATATAAGTTTTCAACTATAAAACCGAAAAAAATTGTAAACCGTGCCAAGTAGACCACACGTGTTTTTTATACGCAAACATGTGATATTCCTATTCTATTATTTCTTAATACTTTCCGTAGTCTCTAAAATTTATGTTTATCTACAAGTAATACATATTTTTATTTTAAATTACATGGAGAATGCAAATTTGCCATGTATTTTAGTGTCATGTTGGGTTTTATGGTGTAAAAAACAGGTTTTATGCAAAAAACACAATTTTTTAACATTTATTTCTGAGCTTTCTTACTCTCTTATCCGAAAAACACTCATTATTTATCTTTTTTCCCCTTTTTCTTGTTAAAAATTTAGCGTAGAATCCAATTGTCTTACTATTTTTCTCTGAAAGTCATGTCCAGTTGCGTGAAAGAACAATTTGTCGGTATACAATCACATTATGAGCAATAAGAATCTATTTTTTGCGATTGTGCATGAAACACGACTTTTACAAATATTCTGCACATAGTTTGTAAATGTCGAAGGGATAATATCCATAAAAAGAAAAATATTTCATAAAAAAGAAAATCTTATCATAAAATGAAAACAATTTTTTTTCATTCCTTAAAAATTTGAAGTACATTTTTCTTCTGTGCCTCGTTATAATCTTTTTTGAACTTACTAACAAGCTGAATCAAATATCGTTTCTGATTTTCATTTTTTGTTTTATTTATGTAATTCCAAGCCAGTTTGACGGCCTTTTCCGCTACATCACTTACGAATTGTAAATTTTTTACAATCTCTAAACCGTTTATAAAGTCCTGATTGATTGCCCAAGTTTCACAGTCAGTCCATAAAAATCTCCATTAATTTAAAATCTATTAAAGAATAGAAGTAATTGACCATTAATGAAACAATTCATATCCTTAAGCTGAATGTTACTCAAATCACTATTTTTTCGAATGAGAAATTTTTTTAGTTATAGCAGCATATCAATATCATCATCATTACTTAAAGCACTATAAATTTTTTTCTTAATTTCCGCAGACAAATCAACATCGAAAAACGACAGAGCACTTGATTCAGGATTTAAGTACCATAGACGATTTTTAAATTTTGACAAAGCAACCTCAGATATACTACGATCAACAATAGCATAATTATGTAATTGTTTAACACAGTTAAAATCATTATCCGGCGCTTGAATAGTGATGGGGGACGTAAACCAACTCTCTATGTAAACAAAAATAACGAAAACACAAATATAATGAATGTTTCTTGTTTCTTTGTGTGTAAGTTTAAAGCTCTCGCAAAATAAATATATTTTTAAAGAGTAGATAGCTTTTGTCATCCCCCAAGCGTGATGATATGCTCCAGGTCTGATAAGTATAATATTATCAGGAAGGACGGCTCCCAAAAAAATCAAAGATAACTGCAGTAATTCTGGATAATCGTCGCGTTGTTGATACTTGTTTCGATAAAATTGTGCAAAATTAATGAGTTCTTCTTTGCACTTCAACAAGAATGGATGAATGTCAGGTAAAACATTGGTATTATATTGAGTTTTGCCCAAACTATTCAAATCATTGCGAAAGCGTTTAAATAATAAAACATCAGTACCTTTTGAAGCAGGCATTTTAGATTTAAAAACACTTTCTAATACAATATCAAAAATATGATGCTGACAGGGCAGGTATAATTAATCTCTTTCTAGAAACTGTTCTAATGAAATTACTGCACCGATATTAGTTCCATAGTTAGTCTTTGTCTTATCAAAACAAACAGCTTTGATTTTATCATCCAAATTCCAAAGTTTCAAGGTCTTATAGATGGCATCAGCGTGAGTTTTACCTTTTCAATATTCCAAGGCAGCTACCTCAAGTATCTGATCATTTTTTTCTTCACTGACAATTATTGGTAAACAGTCCATTTTTTCATTTGACCAAGATTCAAACATAATTTTCCTATTCCAACGTAGTACAGCTGCCCGAAGATTTTCATTAAATAATTATTTGATTCTCTCTGCTCTTTTTTGTCTGATTGCTAGACGAAATGTGTGATATGAAGTATTCAAAATAAGTATTTGAATATCCACGCCCAATGCATTAGCTATTGCACTCACTAAAAAAATCGAATTTCTAAAAGAAACTCTACACGAATCTAAAACCATAACCTTATCTTCAGTCATAACATATATACAACTGCGAACATTTTTCTTCTCATAGTATCGACCAGTTACAGAACAATGGGAGCTATGGCTTTATTGGGAATATGGTTGTTCGCGACATGAAAATTGACTCAAACCTTCTGAATCATCTGATTGGTTTTGTCCAGTTCCCACAAAAAAAAAAAAATATGCATCCATATATATTTTCAATATAAAATCAATTAATACAAAAAACACTTTTCTATACAAACAGTTTTAACATAGAGAGGAAAAAATGTTAATCATTCTGTGGAACGGTAAAATAATGATTAATTATTCTGAATAAAATAATAAATTATTATTCTACGTAAGATATAAGTTGAAGACTGAGGAACTGCAAAAGCAAGATATGTTTGTGATAAACCATATGTAAATAAAGTTATTTGCTTTAATAAATCCAGTAAGACAGCAAAATGCGGAGTACTTTTTATTAATTTAATTAACTTAAAGCAAAGACAACCTTTTCGGTTCTGTTAACTAAAATATGATTCTTATTTAAAATGAATAATTATATTATGACATATTATTTTAAATAATCAATTTCTATGTATGATTGAAAGCCAAAAAAAAAATTATTAGAATTTTTTAATTCATAGTTACAGATTAACCTATCCCTGGTGTTTGACGATGAAAGTAAATAGGACTATTCAAAAATTTATTAGGTAGTGAATATATAGTGTTTTTCCTCATAATAGTAATCGTCAATATCCATTCTTTCTATACAAACTTATGGATTTAGATTTATGAAATAAGTTGATGGCTCATCAGATATTATGCTTTCATCTAAAATAATTCAAATAGAAATGTCATTACACTTGTACTTATAACATTTTTTTTGTTCCTTATCACTCTTTTCCAAAACATTTGCATGAGCAATATAAAACAGGGATATGAGTTTTAACATGAAATAAGATTTATACTCTTTTATAGTCCTTTCATTATTATTTTTTTGTGAATTTCTGTATTCTGTATTCTGCATATAAATAATCTTATTTTTTGCTGCATTTATAAAAATATTTTGAAAGTATTTTGGCTTTTTCCCAAAATAAAAGCACTTTCTTAATCACTAAATTAATACTGTGTTTTACAATAAAATTTAAATATCTCGTGTTTAAAAAAAGCACTTTTAATACTTGAAGAAAAGTAGGAAGCCTGTTTCCAACAATTTGTGGTGTTAAGTTTCCTATTAGATAAATACTTTCTACTTGATTCCGGGATATCATTATTACGGTATTCAACACTTTACTTCAAATAACGTAGTCTAAACTATTTTAATAAATATGATTTCTAAAATATAAATTAAACGAACAGCACAACTAATAATGACGTATTATTTTTTTATTTGCTTGTTATAGTATAAAGGCATAAATACAATTATTTTAGTCGAGACACAGTTGGCGCTATCAGCTCCATTGAGTGGGCACCCGAAGATACGGATTCATAAAAACCAGGTGTTTAATTAATAATGTCTAACTTTCGCGTTTAATTAAGCTTGGATTCGAATTAGTGAGTTTTTTTATTGTCATTGTAAATAAAAAAACAAATCCGGGTGAGACGGATTTTGCATTCTGGTATTACAGTTACTAGACAATCGCTTACGATAATTAAAATAGTTGCAAACAATTGCACGTCATTTGTGCTTTATCGTCAGCCTATGGTTATATAAAAACAATCGTTGTCTCATCGATTATTAAATAAAAAATTAATTTCAATGTTTGAGCTCGTAGTTCTGCGTATAAGTGTACGTGGCAGCCACGGTAGGCACAGCAGGCGCGTCACCGACTTAGGAGTTGTGAGCAATGAGAGGAGGGAGGGAGAGTACGATCAGACCAAGGGTGATATTTCGTAACTTGGCGATGTCCTACGATACGCTAGGTGCGCACCCATACTCACAGCGCCCACGTTGGGTAGGGCACACATGACTACATGACTAGTGAATTTGTCCAATCTTCATGCAGCTACGTTCAGAGAGCTCCGTAATTCCATATTCATGTAAAGGAGCTGGCAGGGGCAAACTGTGCTGTAGGAGTTATTATTACATTTGTTATTGTTCCTGTTTGTCTTTATGACTACGTACTTTTGAAAAGACGAGCAAAAACAATAGCAACAATAATAATTACTTCTACAGCACAGTTTTCCCCTGCCAGCTCGTGTACATGAACATTGAATGACGGAGCACTCTAAACGTAGCTGCATGAAGATTGGAAAAATTTACTTGTCGAGTGTGCCCTACCTAGCGTGGGCGCCCACGCCGTGAGTGAGCGGGTGCACACCTACCGTAGCGTAGGACATCGCCAAGTTACGGAATACCACCCCAGAGGTCCCATTCTGGTCTTCCAATTTCGCCTCGATAGTCTCTATGAAATAACCAGAAATAATGGTAGTGCGCATGTGCAGTGTAGTGATAATCAATAAACGCATTCATTGTTGCCAGATATCGAAAGACCAGAATCAGGGGCCTTATCACAACATTTGATCTATCGGAAAAGTAAGCATTTTTTTATGATCTCTAGACTGCGCATGAGTACAATCATTATCGTGTACAAATTATCAATAAATGCTTACTTTTTCAAGATATCGAATGTCTTGATAAGGCCCTAGGGATCAACCACGACCTTGGATATCTCTCAAAAGTGAGCATTATTTTGATAATTTGTACGAAATAATGGTTAGGCACGTGCACAGTCAAGGGATTGCCAATAAAAATTCTGGCGTTTTCGCGATGTTAAAAGTTGTAATTGAGCCCCAGGGGCTCTATCAAAGTAAATGATATATCGCAAAGTTGCACATTTTTTTTGATAATTCCTGTTATGCGCAAAGACCCCAATTCTAAGAATTGTCGAAAAAAAGTACGATATTCCAATATATCGTTTCCTTTGAAAAAGCCCTTGGGGCCTAATCGAGCACTTCGATATACGCGATCAAGATCAAATTTGACTGTCACTACAAACTCGAGCGGGTAGTTAGTTACATTTTTATCACATTTTTATGTACACCTTGGGTAATGTGCGATCAAAACTCGAACTCAATCGCGCATAACGGAGTGCTCGATTAGGCCCCTGGCCAATCAGAAATTAAATAAGGATACCTCATCAGATCAGGAGTGTCTCCATAGGTTACCTATAGAGGAACTAAAGAGGCAATATAACGGGGTGTACAGGAAGCCCTCTTTAGGTATCCTCCATAGCCCAGCTTCACCTTATGTAAAATGCACGTTTATAGATACGAGTAGGGCTGCGCCCCCTGCGCGCTCCGCACGCTGACCCCCATATTCCAATATTGTTACTCTAATGTCTAAATACTAAGTACAAGAATTTATTTTTTGATACAAATATGCGTACAAACATAGATAATTAACGTCATCTCATAAAAATTCACTAAAAATTCGAACAAATATAGTCAATAAACTTGATGATTCCACCGATTTATCAAATAATTGTTACTAATTGACAACTGATAAGGACTCTTTTTGTTATTTATTGTTAATATTGATAAATATGTATATGTATATAATTTTTACGAAATCATTATTATTACAGAAACTGTTATAATACTTATTTTGGTTATTTTAAAAAATTTTAGAATCAATTATGGATATAACTTTATAGTAAGATACAACTTTCAATTTTTTACTTAATATTTGTTAATATAAATTATTTAAATAATTATTTTTCATTTTTTGTATAGATTTTATACACTTGTACACTTCCATTTCTTGTTTACCAACTATTTAAAATGTATATCCTTTGAAATCATTACTAATTTTATTTTTAATAGAGTATTATACGTAATTGATTAAACATACTACAAAATCTAATAATTTCTTTTTACACATACAGAACATTATAATTTATAACGCACAATAATCATTGTACTTTTGATCTTAACCCTGCAATGCCTTATTTACCAACATAAATATCTTTTTAATTTGCATAAATCATCTTTGTCCTGCATATCATTCCATTATCTTCTAATCTTATATTTCTGACAGATATTATCATTTTTATCTTCTTCTTTACATTGCAATATGTGATTTATTATTTTTTTTTTTTTTCATTGCAGAGCATACAATCTATCACTTGGAAACTATTATACTTACTTATATGTTTGTCTTTTCACTTTCTTTTTCTCTCTCTGTTTTTTTCTTTTTTTTACATTTTACGACTGATGGACTTGTCAACTACCATATAGTTTTTCCGTATTTTATGATTCACAAAAGTCTTCCTTTCTTTCGCGAAATTATTTATAATTTTCTCAAGTTTATTTTCCATCGCTGCTCTTTTTATGAACCTTACGTTTTCCCATCCTCTACTTTTTTATATACACCTTTAACTTCTTTGTCTATTTTGTATTTTTTTTACTGATTAAGTCCGTTAATTCTTCGATTAGGCATAAATAAGGCCATCTACTCTTATTCATTTTTATTATATGCAAAGAGTAAATATCTTTCCTTTTTCTTATGCCTATTTCTAGGCAAACTATTGCTTTCTCTTTTCCTCCTATATATCCTGGTGCGTTTGCATTTAAACCTAACATGACATTTGTAAATCTCAATCTATTTTTTCCCCTTTTTCTTTTCTTTTTTATTCCGAAACCCATGCCTACCCTTCCCGCCTCTAGTTACCATATATTTTATTGTATCTTTTCATTTAAACTTAACTAAATATTTTATTTAACTGAATATTATATTCCGGCCTTCTATTTTTTCTGTTTCATCGTCAAATCTCTGCTACGTTTGTGCAATATTGTTTTATAATTTCTTCCATAAAAAATAATATTCAATTTCAACTTTTTACTTTATCTCTTTCGCTCAAGCCAAAAACTATTTTGACTGCCCATTGCACCCTACCTGTTGTTTTTTCTATGCACCACGAAAATTTTATCATAAGAAGCATAATAATGGGTCCATGTCCTCTTTTAAAACTTCCAATGCTTCGAATTTAAATTGAAACAGATCTGTTTCTATCCTTCTTCAGTACTAAAAATTAAGATTTTTCGAACAAATATAGTCGATACATTATATAATCTTACTTACTTATCAAATAATTGTTACTGATAGAAAAATGATAATGACACTTTTTATTATTAACAAAATATTATAATACGTAGATATTCTTGTAGGAAATTCGACGTTCTTCAAAAAGGTGCCTCATGATATTTCGCTAAGTCCACCCGTTTTGTGGTTATTGGAGGTCAAAGTTTAACCTTAAGTGTTATATGGTGACATTAACGATTTTCTTACAATTTTTCGTGTGATTTTCTCTCGTTTTAAAAATTACCATTTACTTTAAATACTCATCAAACAACTTTAATAGCTAGAATGAACATACTAAAAATAGTCGGATTTTGAATAAAGTTCATTACATCTATATTACATTAATATAAGATTATCTGTATACTTATATTAGTACAATAATTCCGTCGATATAATGCATTTATGCTCATTACATTTTTTGGCACTATTTACTCATTTTATACAATTGTTACCATTCTATCTGAAAAGCTTTTGTAATTTCTAGGGATTTTATGATATTTTTTTCAGCTAAAGAGACTCCCTACTATTTATAATATTTCGACTTCATAAATTATAGTATTTTGTTATTATAGACAAAATTTTTTTACTTGATATATTGAAAAAATGTAAGTCTAAATTTGGACAATTTATTACAGACTTAAATTTGATATATTAAAGTAGTATTTTTTATATTTTAACAGGTGTACTTTTTTAATTGTTTTAAATACTAACAGGTATTGGAATTTTAGTTTATGAAATAATGTATTAATGATATAAACAGTGTAATATAAAACTTCAGACAAATCATATTTATTAGTATTATGTATATTGAAATCATCCAATCACCAGCTTGCCTAGCAAAATTTAACCAATTACGTGATTTATCAAAAAATACTAATATTCCATTTGGTGGTAAAATAATAATTTTGGTTGGTGATTTTCATCAAATTCTTCTTATCGTTAAAAATGGAAATAAAATTACTATAGTAGAAGAAACTATAAAATTTTCCAATCTTTGGCCTCTATCCAAAGTATTAAATCTGAAAACTTATATGCGTTCGGTAGATGTAAAGTTTCCATCTTGACTATTGAAAATAGAAGGAAAAATTAAATCTTTTAAAATTCCAAAAAAATGGGACAATAAAGATGTTTGTTCAAAAATGTTAAGTAATGTCAATCATTCTTGAGTGAATAGTGTAATCTTAACATCTCACAGGGAATTTACGAATTCTTCAAATAATAACATTTTAAGTGCAATGGTCGGAAAAGCTGTGACTTATTATAGTGTAGAGTATGCCACTTACAAAGGAGTTGATAAAAGTGATCATATTATATACATAAATTTTCCGACGAAACATTTAAATTCTATAAGGGGAGGTCCTCCTTTACACCAATCAAATTTGAAAATAAATGCCATTGAAATGTTGATTATAAATCTGTGTATTGAAGAAGGATTATGTAATGGAACAAGACTTAGAATAACTCAATTATTTGAATATAACATTGAAGCTGAAATCATCACAGGTAAGAAAATTGGGGATAGAGTATTTATTCCAAGAATAACATTAAATACAAGCACGTTATCCTCTTTACCTTTTGTTTTATCTAGAAAACAATTTCCCTTGCAATTAGTTTTTTCTATGACGATCAACAAAGTCACAAGGTCAAAGCTTTGATAGTGTAGGTTTGTACTTAAAAAGGCCACTATTTTACCATGGTCAGTTATATGTTGCATTATCTAGATGTAAAAATACTTAGTGTATTTTTATACAGAATGAGTTAGATAATTCTTCAGAAATAGAAAATATAGTATGGGATAAAATTTTTTAATGATATGAAATGATGAAATATTCATATTTTTTTGTTAAATCATTATACCATTTAAAACAATAATACTAACATAATGTTGATTATACTTTACAAGTTAAAAAAAGGTTTAACATACACTTGCAGACATTTACACATGGAATGCAAGGCAAGTCCACCTGCATGTGGTGCATTCTGGGTACAGCAAAATAACTTGCAACATCACAGGTTCTTTTGCATTATATTAAAAGATAATAAAAGTAACTTTTTATTATTCCATGGAGGGTTTGTTGTGAAGGGGTTTCATCGTATATTTAAACTGCCTTGAAAAAGCTTAAAGGTATATTTAAATAGAGCATAACTAACGGGTTGTAAGGATTCTGGGGAAGGGGGCATGG
>JAPYYV010009080.1:0-12320 GCA_030522625.1 Copidosoma aretas | reverse complement strand
GCCAGCATATCCATTGTTTCTCGGAAACGGCAAGAGCAACAAAATTGGCTCTTGGGCAACAAATTAGCAACAAATTAGCAACAAATTATAGTATTTTCAATTTTGTGGCCTTATGATGTGGCTATGCTAGCTTAGTAGACATCCGAAGGGCAGCCAGCTGCGAAATCCCTTTTTGTTTTCAGAATTCCAGTGGCAGAGGGACAAGTTGAAGCAGAGGTGTAAGGTCGTTTCATTGATGACGGGATATTCGGGGCGGCCCGCGATAGAGCGCTACCTGCGCCCCACGCTGCTTTACTGCAACGTCACAAAGTTAATATGGTTAACAACTACTTTCTTTGTTATCTGTTGGTTCAATGACTTAAAACAGTGTAAGAAAAGTATTCGAAATATAGGACACACTGAACTTAGGCTTTGGGAGCTTGTAAGTAGTGTGTCTTATTACGATATTTTACAAACCTTTCATGCATCACTTTTGTAAAAAATGTCAGTTACTCATAAAAGAACAACAATAAAATCATAAAATAATATATATTAACACGTTGCAACATTCATAACTTAATTTTTAAATAATTTTACTAAATTTGGCCTTATTCTGTCCCTTATAGTACTATTTTTGTGACATTTCTTATGATTCATGGTACATTTACCTTTACGTTCGGATATTAATAACAACTCCTCATAGTCTTGCTGTCAGTTAGGTGAAAACTCCTAATAATATACTTAATGCTCGTCTTGGAATCAAAAATTCTCGACAGAAATATTAAGTCTAGCAGTCCTGGGGTCTGATCGAGTCCTTCGATGTACGTGACTGCGTTCGAGGTTTGACCGTTATATCACTCGCTCAATATCTGGAATAATAAGTAATAATCATACGCTACTTTTGTTGCATTTTTATTATTAAGTTACATGTTATTAAATTTATTATCAAGAAATATTGACTTGTATGATTGACTACCCTACTATAAGGTAACAAAAATGTTCTTGTTAAACGTAGTTACTTTGATTTCCTAAATAAGTTTATGGTGCAAATCAGTGTCTTTGGCAATACTTGAATTGTTTTATTCTAGAAGGCGTGAGTTAATTAAATTTGTTGCATTAAGTTTTTTATTGCAGGATTGAAATAATCACCCAAATTTTTTAGTTTAGGTTGGACCTAAAGTTTTTGTATTGTACAGACTGGACTATAAATCAATACAAAAACTACTCACAAATACTCTATTCTACAGTTTTTCAAGTTTTTATGAAAATTAAATGTATCCCAGTATAATTTAGAGACTATTACATTTTTTAGGTTATAAATCCCAATTATTAAATTTCTGGAGTTTATATTTGCAGCATCTATTTATTATATCATAGTTTCTAATAAAATTTTCATAAAAATAGAATCCACTTTTTTTGTCGCTCTTTATAGCATATGATCTCACGAAAATCATATTCTCTTTCGTTACAACCGTATACCTTGCTAGAAAATCGATGTTTGTTTAAAAAATCCGCTTTTTCCTATACTTTGCATCGCAGCGCATTGTTATGTGCATTTTTTTAACGGATGTTAGTACAGAGTGTCTATCTTCGTCGCAATACTATATTTTATTTTTGTTTCCATCAGAAGTCAGTGGAGAGTGTCTGTTATTGTCGCACGATCGTCGTTGTGCTTGTCTTTGTTGGACCGTTTAAGCTGGGTCTATCTTCGTACGGAGCGTTGATATAGTTAATAAACATAAAAATCCAAATTTAAAATAAAACGAATAATAGTGTCTTGATAAATTGTATAATGTTATTTAAAAATTATATGATGAATCATGTAAAAATCATAAAAGTCAATGTGTGTTGTGCGCGTGCTTAGCATTTTCTAGTAATATAAAGGATTACTATTCCTTGCACTTGACTGCGCAGGGCGCGGCGCACAGAGCTCCCAAATGAAAATTAGAACAGCAAAACCTTCATTTACCGTGTTTTTTAAGAAATTCAATTGAATTTGTTTTTTTAATGTTTGTCTTGGACAATAAAATATAAAATTGTTTCCCTTGTAATGATCAGATGTGACACGTAACCTATAAATTTATCATTAAAGCAGAGTCTTTAATACTTAATAAGAAATTTAATTTCAATAACGTACACAAGTTAAATTCAGGCATAATAAGTACATATAATTTTTTGAGGTCGCTAATTACGAATCTGCTATCAAATTTTATAAATTTACAATCGTGGACATAACATGGCTGCCGAAAATCAGAAAAAAATTAAATCTTTAGAAAATAATGAATACTAGATGTTTTCTGAGGTCGCTGATTACGAATCTATTATCAGAATTTACTCATTCATAATGGTGGATCAAAAATGGCAGACGGAAAGTAGAAGAAATTTAGTTTTCCGAAAATAGTCCTAAATCGACGGTTTTTGAGGTCGCTGATTACGAATCTGCTATCAGAATTCACTAATATATAGTGGAGGATACTCAATGGAGAGTAAAAGTCAGGAAAAAATAAAATTTTTGGAAAAAATCATGATCAACGGGTCTGTGAAGTCGCTGCTTGCATATTTTCTTTTGGATTTTATCAATATAGAAACTTGATAATAATTTTTCTATTCACATATATAATTTAACACACACATGTATACGCTGACATACATACACATATAAATTAATGTTTAGAAACACATATTTACAAAATTCTACAAGTTAAAGAAACATTTTGTAATAATTAATCAACAAATACACCTCTATAAAATAGTTTTATTAATATGTCTGCGTTAAAATGAAAAACATTTAGGTGCACTTCATTAAAATATTTTGCGTTAAAAAATATACAACTAAATCAAATGGCAGATTATAGTTTTTTTTGCAAGTCCTCCAACCCCCAAACATGCGTATTACATAACAGGGAATTCAAAGTAAAATACGATTAGTTACATAAAATCATAAAGTGTTATTTGACGGTCGACCGTAATGACGGATGACCTTCATCCGCACAACTACCATTCCTATCACATGAGCATTAATTCGATGATAGGTTGCGATGGTTAGAACATGTTCATGCAATAATAAAATGGGAGTTTTGGCAGCCGTGAAAGTCTTATAAAAATTGAAAAGTTCTAGCAATGTCAAAAAACATTTGGAAAACAAGCTTTTATTTGTTTGAGTTCTGATAACAAAAAATTTTACTTTCTTGAAGTAACTTGTGTCCAACTATAGGTAAAAGCTTCGGGCGTTTCAATCAGAATGTCCATTACTCGAGAATTATTGGTGTGATATCGAATTTGAACTATGTTCGGCGTTTTTTTTATCCCGTGGCAAAGACTATTCTTGTTGGCGATTTCGGTAGTTATTAGTAAAGCTCGAATTTTTGTGCAGTAACAACTTAAAAAAATATCGCTTATAGTGCAGTAAAAAATCCTCATGAAAAGTATACCTTCTATTGTTTGAATAGTATTTATAAAATAAAGATATCTCAATTTCTATTGACGTTTAGGGGGAGTATATTGTAGGTGTTGATCATTTAGAGCTCCAAATTGTTAATCTGTTGATTGCCACCAAATCACCTCCAAGGAAATTTGACGTAGAATACGATGGTAATAATTAATAGCTGTGGGGTGGGCCCAATTACTAACAATTGATTTAAACATTTAATTTGTTAATAACAATCTTAAATTGATACTAATTTTTTTAAGAAGTATTTTTTTCTTAAAGCTTATTCTTTTACCTTTAAAACGAAAAAAAATACAGTCTGTTGCTCAAATAGAACCGGAGTTATGCATTTTTGAAAATCACTTCTTAAGCCCAAAATCACTGATATCGCGAAATTTAAATTCTTCCTATAGTCCAAGATATTATGAAAGAAATAAAAAAAAATACATGTCTCTTTTTTTTTGTATAGAACCCGTAAAAAAAGTTTCGGCCAAATCAAAATGTGTCGGTCAGAAAAGTGTTCGATTTGTAAAAGAACGTCCTATATATTAGATGAATATAAAGTTCCATGTACCAGTATTCAGAATCACTTCTAATAATAGCTACAATTACTTGTAGTAAGAAATAGCTACAATTAAATGATTCAATAAAAAATAGCTATAGTTACAATAAAATATCAATTTTCAAGACAAAAACCTTTTTTTCAACTGATAGTAACACTCCGACAGCTCATTTTGTATCTCTTACAGTATTCCTTAAACAACTAAAAAATAATTTTTTTTTCTCCAAATCGTTTCTAAGTTTTGAGCTACACAAATACCTGTAATTTGTAGATGTTTTAACATATTTTATAACTACATTGTAGGTAATCATAGCTATTATTATTGGTGACTATAGCTATTACTACAGCTTATATTTGTAGCTAAAAGTTATTTTCTGCGAAAGGTCAAAATTCTTTATATACAATGAGAATATGCATGCTCAATAATTCTTACTGAACAATACTTAGAATCCAATATACTGGGCATCCTGAAGTTTGTGTATAATAATAAAAGGGAAATAATAAAATAATTATTTAAACGCTACAAACTTTTACTCTACCTTGCTAGAGCAATGATAGTCACTTTAAATCATCGAATTGTCAGTCAGAAATTTTCAAAAATATATAGTAGCCAATTATTAAGTATGTAGACTGTAACTAAAACTCAACATTTATTTTTCATTCTCATCAAAAGCATGATTACGGTTATTTACATTTTAGTAACACATAATAATGCAGTAATAAAATAATCTACATTTAGTGTCAATAAATTGTACAATATTGTAACAAATTTACTCTACTTGACCCTTACTGAATACGGCCGTGAGTGCTTATTCTTACTTAATTACGAATTCTAAAATTTCTTTCTTTTTTTCAAGTATTTTATAGCCGTCAACTTTTTTAATCTTTTATTTTTCTATAAAATATTCCAGAATAATAGGAAATCGAAAATGTCTTATTACTATGTTCTTCTGAGCGAGCGTTCTTACACAGACAAGGTAACTTATATAGATTTTTCACAATATCCAATGAATTATGGTCGGCTATATGTGTATATCTAGTTAAAGGTTTTATTGGTTTTAAGAAGTGCTATTCATTCTGATTGTAAGGTACGCTTAAGAAAGTCTTGGTTTTGAATTTCTTCATCACATTCAATACATTGTATCGTAGTGACTAATAAAATTTGAGTAGTCTTATAAGCCTATTTTCTAATGCAGTGACTTATATATTTCAGAGGACCTCGAGCAGGTGTCATATTCTACAGAAAAGGTGTTAGATATACCGAACACAATGGAGGAACAGTTTCCTATGACCTTGAAAATAAAATTAACCAAGCAGTGTTTCCAGGACTCCAAGGTGGTCCTCATAATCATGCGATAGCAGGAATTGCAGTTGCTATGAAACAAGCCACTTCATCGACTTTTATCATCTATCAAAAACAAGTGATTTCTAATGCTAAAAGATTATGTCAGAAATTGCAAGATTTTGGATACAAAATCAGTACCGATGGTACAGATGTTCATATGTTGCTAGTTGATTTGAGATTTAGCGGCTTAACAGGATCAAAAGCTGAAAGAGTCTTAGAAGATATTTCGATTGCTTGTAACAAGAATACAGTTCCTGGTGATAAAAGTGCCTTTAATCCCAGTGGTATCAGATTAGGTACCCCAGCACTAACTACCCGTGGTTTAAAAGAGGAGCATATAGATGTAGTTGCCCTGTTCATTCATGAAGGTATAATTTTTTTAGCCTGATTATTATCTAGTTTTATTCAATCGTATCAATACTTTTTTATTTTTTAAGGCTTACAATTAGCTATAGAAATAACTACTCTTTCTGGGCCTAAGCTTGTTGATTTCAAACGGACTTTAGAAACAGATGTTGAAATAAAAGAAAAAATAAGAAAACTAAAGGAAAAAGTACAGACTTTTGCAAAGAAGTTTCCCTTACCAGGATGCAAGAACTATTAAATTTTGCAACTCATATGTAATATATATTTATGTTTTTTCAATTACAGTACATTTTATACAGTATAATCGTCAATATTATTATCCATCCATTCATAGACATTGAATTTTTTATTCACGTTTTGACTGAATAGAATAAGCACAAGCTCAATTTTACAATGATATGAATTACAAGAGTATCGTAGAAATTAGTTGAGATTCTATTAATACACAAAAAATGCCTTTTTATCGCTTAGAAAACCCTCATTACAGAAATAACGATGTAAACGGTTATTAATTTTTTAATTTCATCTTAGATGTTTTTTTCTTTACAGAAAATTCACTAAACGTATCACTCTTCTATTAATTCAGAGTAGCGACAAGTGGTTTTGTATTACTAAACACAGTTTAACTAAGTACATCGTACAAGCTGCTGCGTTGCAGTTGTACATTCCCATATCAAATGCATATTTATCTTATGGAACGTGTACAAATTACATGTCATATTTAGGGGGGAAAGTGGTGTGTTAAAAAACGAGTAAACCGTGGGAGATGGGTGAGGAGAATAATGGCGGATGGCCCGTGGTTCTCATGATTCTTAAAATATTTGAACGTTGAATAACACGTAAAAATTATATCTTTACTACAACTGCAGCATATAAAATATATACTTAAAAAAAGTGATGATTGACTCGCTGTAGTATGTGTACAACCAGCAGCAAGGGAAAGCGTACGAATAACTCAATATGTGTAATGTTTTGTTGGATATAATACTTTTTTAACGTATTAATATTGTTAAAAATGTCTTCGTAGAAGATATTGATACTAACAATTGTACAAAAAGTTCATTATCACTTCTGAATGTCAAACAGTTACATTGATTTTAATTGACAATATCCATGACTGGATAATTTCATCATTCGGAATTTAAGAGGCATTTAAAACTTTGTTAATTGTGTAATGTATTATATTTTAAATTGTATCATATTTATTATTTGTAAATTTAAGACTTTACTGTACAATATTTTGGTTTTTATACAGATAGTAAATTCTGAAAAAAATTCCACAATAATCGTAATAATTAAACAAATAGTAAATATACAAGAAACCGCGTTTCTTTAAAAGGTTGGGAGAGAAGGGGTGGTACGATAGGTCTTCATGGGTGGACGAAGGTATTGATCAACTCTTACGACTAGTAGAGAGCGAAAGCCGAATACCTGAACCCCACGGTCGCTTGCATCAGATTAACGGTGGACAAGTATGTTAATTTCTTGCAGTACTCAAGTGTTATCTTAAAAAACTATTGCTACTCCTACACTTGTTATCACTTGACAGCAATGTCATGTATACATACAAAAAATTGTAATTAAAAAACAAAATTTCTCAGAAGATATGCATGTATTCCGTTATCCAATATCGTCCTTTCTTCCCAAGAGGTCGATAATATTTATTGTGTTTTCAGGTTATGAAAAAATTGACAAATAATAACATTTTACTAATTGACTTTTTTTTATTAAAATTATTTTTATCCATCAAAACATTCACACACTTAAATTGTGTGACTCAATGTATGAAATCGAGGCCGTGATCTTGAGAAGTTTCAGAACCATAAAAATATTTTAAGAAACGTTCTGTAAGCATTACTAAGATAAAGAAATCTAAATGTAAAGAAATTTTTTTGGTCACAAACTGACCTGAAAAAAAAAAGTTTTCAATTGTTTAGGCAAATAGTAAAAAAAATATATGTTTAAAAAGTCAGAATGTGCTTCTATAAATGCACGAAACTCATCTTTATCAGTCATCTTGCTTCTTTGGGTTCTAGCTAGTCCATCTCGATATTTCTGTTTGGCGGCACGTAGAGCATCTATCATGTTTGCATGAAAATCTATAATTAGCTTCGTAGTGCAATGCCTAAAATCATTAGTAGTAACTTATACTTAATGCTCAGATTAGCATTATTACAAATATTATATGAATGATAAGAGACATGAATAAATATATTTAAATAATTTAAACTTCATCCTCTTCACTAGCCCAATTATGAAAATAAATTGTGCTACCCATTTCTATCCAAGATGTGTTTATTATACATTTCCATATAACTAAATATAGTTACGAGTAATTGTAGAGCAATTAAATAGTTACTAGAATGCTATTATTATTATTGTAACGTTTTTCATAGAACTACTATGAGTTAATCATAATACAATAAAGTTTTTATAAATCCTTGGGAAAAAAGTAATTTTTATGATATTTTATACATTATATGATAAAATTTTTGTTAATTTAAGATTTATCTGATAAAAATATATAAATAAAAAATAGTCTAAGAAAAATATGTGCAGATGAGAACACATTATACATAAAAAAATCTTTATAGTCCATAGTAGGTTGTTGTTTAATACCCAATATGATACACATAATTTTAATTTGTTGAAGTTCTGCCTTTTCTTTAGGTAATAATGTAAATGCAAAAGGTATTTTACCATTTGCTTTCGAATAAATATTTTTGAATAATTATGAATGGACGTGTAAGTTAAATTACAATTAAATATACATTTATGTGTACATGCAGAAATATTTTAGAAACATTTAGTTGAATTTTTAACTCTCTGAAAAAAGTAGGTTGGGATTACCAATATTTAAAAACAGAAAATACGTATATTTGTCAGCTGTCCGTTTTCTGTATCACGGGTGCGAGACCCTAACTTATACGATTACCATTCGAATACCAACATGATTGGAATAATACCAGTAGCATGTATTTATGTAGGTATCATTAAACAAATATATTGTTCAAACTATTATTTAACATTTTTCTTTACTGATATCTCGTTTTCTTGCAAGGAAAACGTACACAAAGCAAAGAGTGACAGGAATTTTCACTGTAAAAACTACGGTAAAGTTGGGATGCCACGACAATTACTATAATTTATACGTGAATATATATTTGACTAAAAGTCATGGTTTCTTTTATAGTAAGGATAACATTAATCAAAAATCGCATATAATTTTTACTTTAGTCCACGATAATTTATTTCTTGATTATTGGTTCCAGGTACGTTTATTTTCTTTAGCGTCAGATAAAGTTTCTTCATCAGCTCTAATCCTTTAAATAAAGTTAATCAAAACATCGTATATTACATTACAATAATATACTGCAAATTGTTTCACACAATTCCGATGTAAACAGTAAGATCTTTTTCTCCTTTACACTTACTCAATTTTGTGGATACATTATCTGATATTCTATCTCTCACGACCTTTCAACATAAATCGAAGACATTTTCTTTCTTGCAGTGAATTTTTAAAACGGCTAGCTGAAAGACAATGATTTGATTAAAGATTGAATTAAGAGATATTATATTTTATGCACCGTATCATCACGCTTCTCTTTTTCTGTTCCAAAAGTATCAATATCTTTCATTGTTTGGAAGGGATGGAATACTGGTCTAGTTTATTAAATTTTATAACATGTACTAGTACATTTCGATAATAAAACGTATGCTTTAAAATACAAAACTGTATATATATACAAAACTATATATATATACATAAAGCATGGCACGTTGTACCGGACAGTCGAAAAAAAAAACTTGGTTAATAAAAGAGGTAATCGATAGTACAAAATTTAAGCTTCTTAGAGTTACGTGACTAGCGTTAATGGCGGTTTGAAAATTCAAATTTTCGTTTGATGCCTAAACTTTCAAATTTTTTGGCTGAAAAAAGAAGTAGTTCATAATTTTGTATATTTTTATACGCTGAATCATTTAAAAATATTTTAAAAATTGTATAAGCTAGTTTAAGCCATTATTTTGAGGTTAGAAAGTTTAAATATCTTTTTTTGTCTGGTTAGCCTGTTTTTTTTATTTATTTATTTTTTTTTACAGCTTTTTACATCTACTTTTATAAAAAAAAATTTTTTAATAGGCATGATGCTAGTTACTGCGCTAGATGGCGCTAAAGGTGAAAATAACCTTATTAAAGCCTTTTTCTCTTACTCATTTGAAATTGTTTGTTAAAAGAAAGATAATATTACAGTTATTTAGGAGTGTTGACTTCATATATTCTATTTGAACTTAACTATTCAACATGATGTAACCAATATAGCGGACCATAACTCAAAATTTAACGAATTCAGCTATAAAAAAAGATTTTTTTATGTAGCGATAAATTCTATGGAAAAAATGTCTCTTGTAAATTTTTGATTTAGTGCATAGTTTTTGCGCAAAAAATTATTCAAAGGACCCGGACAGAACATTACGGAAAATGGCCCTCGGTCAAACTCTCTAAAACTTTAGATTCTAGTAGTATTTAATGCGTATATAAAAAGTCCCAGTAATCGCAAAGTTGTAAATATC
Organism: Copidosoma aretas; assembly: GCA_030522625.1. Lineage (NCBI taxonomy): Eukaryota > Metazoa > Arthropoda > Insecta > Hymenoptera > Encyrtidae > Copidosoma > Copidosoma aretas. Next base: position 2,066 of record JAPYYV010009080.1, on the reverse strand, counting down.
ATTTACTCGAGACATTGTCCCTGAAAGGTGCATTATCCCATACGAACTTCCAAGGTAGTATAATACACTGATCTATATGTTACCTTGATTAAGTCTGTACCCATTATTTGTTTACGCGCGTCTGTGGTGTTTGTGGGTTAGGTATGCGTGAGTGTGTTTGTAAAGAGTGTGTGTTTATATTATCATTGATATCGTCATCATCATCATCATCATGATCATCATGTATGTGTAGTGCATCTGTAATATGTCCATGGGGAATGTGGGTGTAGTGCGTGTATGGTTTGTATGTGAAGTGTAAGTATGTACTGTGTGTAAAGTTTATGTGTGTATTTGTAGTGTGGGTGTGTGTGGAAGGGAGGGGAGTGTATTTATGACGTACTAGTGGAGATTGTGTGTTCATATACAATATATTATGCGCTATTACGGTGCCTTATTATGGTACTGTATTAGATCTATGTATACACTATGCATACTCTATATATTTTAGGGCTAACCACACAATATTCAAAAAATTATTGTGCAGAAATAATCGTTTTTTTCAAAATTTCCATCGTTGAGTATACCCCTCCAACCTTTCTCTTTACTTCGCACCATGTCCATAAATCGTTTACACATTTACTAAAGCGCAACCTTGCTCAGAGCTGTATAGCTACCCAGTTGCGGTGCGGCGAATTTATGTAATGGCACCGCAATAGTACATAATGTATTGTACATGTACACACAATCTATAGTGGTACGCCATAAATACACCCCCCTCCCCATCCACACACACCGACACTACACATACACATATACACTTTACACACACTATATACTCATACTTTACATACAAACAACACACGTACTACACTCACATTCCCCATAGACATATCACAGATGCACTGCACATACACACACATAATGATCATAATAAGGATGATGATAATGATGATGATATCAATTATAATATAAACACACTCTCGTTACCGACACACACCCACACACACATTACAGACGCGCACTAACAAATAATGTGTACAGACTTAATCAAGGTAACATACAGATAAGTATATCATACTACCTTGGAAGTCCTCATAGGATAATGCACCTTTGAGGGACAATGTCTCGAGTAAATTAATATTTACAACTTAGCGGCCACTAAGACTTTTTATCCACGCAAAAAATACTACCAGAATCCAAAGATTCAGAGAGTTTGACCCAGGGCTATTTTACGTCATTTTCTGGCCGGGTCCTTTCATTAATTTTTGGCGCAAGAACTATGCACTAAATCAAAAATTCACAAGAAACATTTTTTTCTTATAGTTTAACGCTGATTTTGTTACATTTATAATAATTGTCCGCCATATTGGATCCATCAATCTAAATGTTTTAATTCAAATTAAATATTTCAAGTCACCACTCCTGAATAATTTTAAAACTATGTTTTTTTCAAGAAAAAATTTCAAATGCGTAAGAGAAAAATATTTTAATAAGGTTTTGTTCACCTTCGGCGCCATCTAGCGCCAAAACTTGCATGATTATCATTGAAAACCAAATTTTTTATAAAAGTGGATATTAAAAGCTGCTAAGAAAAAATACATAAATAAAAAAACAGGATTACCGGACCAAAAAAAATATTAAAACTTTCTAACCTCAAAATTAAGGCTTAAACTAGTTCGGAAATTTTTAAAAACATTTTAAATAATTCAGCGTGAAAAATACTCAAAATTATGTACTTCTTTTTCAAAGAGCAGGAATATGTAATTATAAAAAAATTATAAGAAAATTGTCCAGTATTTCGGCAACCTCGTATTGCCATTTTCAGAGCTATATTTAAAATTTACGGTCGTACAAAGAATGATTAAATAACACATAAATAAGTACCATTAGTAGACTAAACTATTTATCTAATGCAAAGATGAAAACCTAATTAAGTCGAAAATTCCAACAAGTTTATACTTTATCTTTAATTAAAACAGTACCACGAGAACCCCTCCAACATGGGTTTTCTCGTTTCGGGAGGACGGGTATTAAACTTCTATTTTTTTTTTGTTATCTTCTACATCAAAAACTGCTTAGAAAAATAT